>QANU01028836.1:552597-564776 GCA_003254905.1 Nissolia schottii | reverse complement strand
TTTTTTTTTTCAGAGGATGAGTTTTCAGCAATCAATTTTTTACTATTATTATTATACCACCAACTTAAATTTGATCTAGCAATAAGAGGTTAGTCCACCACAATGTAACGAACTGCCTTCAAATCTTAGTTGGGAAGTCACCAACAATGTGTCCTATGAACAGGATTTTTCCCTTGAATCACATACATAGTTCACCACTTACATGTCAATTACTAAAATTGTAAAGGAAATTATCGATAATTTGATGGAAGGATGAAATTGAAGTGAAAATTCAAAGTATTTGAGGTAAATTAGTATAACATTAGTAGTAGTATTGAAAATTTGGATTATTCTCTTTGCTCGACCTAACTTTGTCATTTGTCATATACGGAGAATCTTTCATATTGTTACATGACATCAATCTCTTCCTGTGAATTATCATTAAGAAATGTTTTCTTCCACATCTTTTGGTACTCTTAGGTTTTCATATAAACCAAAAATGTACAGAGGCAAGGATATATAACATGCGAATCAACTTTTTATTTTTTCTTATTTTTCATTTTGTACAATTCTCATTTTGTTTTTATCTCTTTGGAGTGTTGCAACTTATATTTTTTAAAAAGAAAAAAAGGATTGAGGTGATTGATTAAAGCAAAAAACAAGAAAAGCTACGAATGGAAACAATAAGAGGTCTTACAAGTTGTACTGATAACAAAATCATTTTGGCATATTTGGAGAATATTGACAAACTGCTAATTCTCAGTTTGATTGACATAAAGAATCTTTACAATCTAATCCCTGACTCAACACAAAACCCACCTTTTGCATGCATGCCTTTTTTTTTCCTCTTTTCTCAAATTTTTAAAGAATTTAAATTTGTGTTTTTATTATTATTATTCATGGGTAACTATCTATATAAATTTGTGTTGGGACTGCTAGCAAATATTTGGTAGTTTTTATTTTTATTACATTAGGAAAAAAAAAATGAAGTTGTTTAATTGATTAATTCATCAGCCACATTCTTAGAATTCGCGTGCTTAACATGTTGATTCCATCATCAACATTTAATTTGATAATTTCAAGTGATTTAGTACGATGTAGGGCCGTCAAAATGAGTCCGGCCCACGAGCTCGGTTAAATGGACGAGCTTTACATGCAAAAAATAGGCCCGTGAAAATTTGAAAAAAATGGTTCGGCCCATTTAGGCCCGCAGGCTAAACGGACCAGCCCGGCGGGTTCACAGGCTAACCCGTGAGCCCGTGAATTTTTTTTGACAAAAAATACTAAAATTTTAAAAGTTTCATTTTGGACTCTAAATTTTATTTTGGAGTTTAAGAGTTTAGAGTTTAACTATTTGGACTTATAATTGAGCATGTTTAACTACTTAAATATATTTATATTACTATACAGCTGAAGTGTTATGACATAGATATTGATAAATTTTGCATTATATTCCTTCAATGAGTGACCACGGCCTACAAGTTGATATATGCTTTCAAACCTTGTTTATTATTGATTAATCTACGAGAAAAAGTTCTAATTGTGTTTTAGATCAATAACATAACAGTACTCACATCAATGTTATATGTCGTCATTTAATTAATGAAAGTTGTATTAATTCATGAACCGATTTCAATTAGCATTTAATAGCATTTGATATCTTTCAAGCAAGATAGTTGAAAGAACAAAAAAGATAATATAATCTCGCAATCAACCATTTAAACTATTTTTTTCTGATTAATTAATAGATAGACGATAAAAAATAGCTAAAACTGATGACCGCGCATACTTATTTACAACTTTGTATTTAAATCATAAAAAATACACCAAAATTTTAATTGTTTTTAAAAAAATAAACGGGCCGACCATAAACGAGTCAGATCTTAAAAATAGGCATAATTTTGGCCCGGCCAGGCCTTAACAAGTCAGGCTGGCCCGTTTGACACCCCTAGTACGATAGTAAATGCTTGAGTCAAAAAAAGGTTGAAGGCCCCTTTATGAGTTATGGCCATTCTGGTTCGTCAAGAGTTGTTAACGTTTCAAACGACGCATAACGCAAGATCAACAACCCCCAAAAAAGAAGAAACCAATTACTTTCCAAATGCTTTCATAATTTATAGTCATTAGTAGGAATCAAGTAAAACTCTCTCCAAAATGACTACTCACTCAAACACCTGACATATTAGCAACGAAATTTAGTGAGAGAAAATATTTTCGTTAATCTCTCACTAATTAGTGAAGAAATAATGAGGGATCAACAAGCAAGATGTAGATTCATAGCAAAAAAATTTAAAAATGAGGGGTCAAAATGTTCAACGAGTAATTAGTGACGGATTAGTAGTGAACAGGATCATTCGCAATATATACTTTGTAGTTAAAGTGTTTAGCAAAAGACAAATCCCTCGTAACTCCCCTATAAACGGTTAAAATATGTACAATGAAGGATAATTCCCTCGCTAAATCCTCTCAAACTCTCAATATAATTTAGCAAGAGAAACTTCTTTCTTCACAAATCTTTTCAATTAAACTAAATCTTTCTCTCTCCCTTTAGGCGAAGAATTAATCCATCGTTAATCTCTCACTAAACTGTTAACATTTCACTTTTCTATTTAGGGAAGGAACATGTCATCGCTAATCCCTCACAACTCTCTTCAACTAAACTAAATCATTCACTTCCCTTTTAGCAAGGTATAAATCTCTCACTAAACTTTTAACATTTCACTTTTTTTTTTAATTTAGCGAGTGATTATTCCTTCGTTAATTCCTCACAACTCTCTTCAGCTAAACTAAATCATTTCACTTTTAGTGAGGGATAAATCCCTTGCAAATCCCTCAATAAACGTCAAGGTTAAAAAAGTCAAAGTGGACATCAACCAGATCAAGATACTAATTTAGAGGTTCAATTGTTTTAGCTAAGTTCAACTAGAGTGCAATCAAATATGTATATTATATTATATATATGTATGTATGTATATATATATATATATATAATCAATATAATTAATATATTCTACAAAATAAATAAAAATTTATTAGGTAAATATAAATTTGTATGTTTATCATTGATTAAGGCAAGGCTTGATAATGTTATGGTCTTCTAAAAGTTGTTGAGCTCTTTGAGTTCTTTAAAAGCTACTCTTAAAAATGTATATTATTATTGTTTGGTAAAATAATGTAAAAGCAACTCTCAAAAGGTAGAAATCACAATAATATTGTTTGATAGATATACCATAAAGTTACTCTTAAAATATAAGATGACTATAATGAACATAAATAATAAAACGAATAATTTTTATTTCATTTGCTATTAAATTTCTATATTCCATATAATTAATAAAAACAATCTATGTAGAAACATCCTGAACATGTCTCTTGATAACTTAGATGTAATGGATGACTTGCATAAAATTGGACAATATCAATTTATTATTAATGTTTGATTGTCTTTTTTACTTATCAGTATTTCATCTTTGCTCAATCTGTTATCTACATTTGTGTACCGACGGGGTACTTTGGATCCTGAAGCTTCTCTACTATTTCTAGGTCGCCGGGGCGGGTACCTACAAGGACTCCGACGCTCAAGTCAGTAAAAGTTCAAGAGGATAGTAAAGTCTGGGGGTGTAGGGTTCTGAGCATACCTGGTGTGTCGGTTAGGTTTAAATACCTGGGTGGCATCCGTGATTCTCGCTGTTCCGATGATATTTCCATCAGTTCTGCCTTCGGAGATCACGTCGCCTTTTCCGCTGGGGAGAGCAAATCTCGGGACGAGAATTTTGCTGGCCATTGAGATACTACTCGGGTCTGGTCGGGTTAATTTGCGGACCCTCCGAGTGACGCTTATGGGCAGGTTTCAGGACGAGTCGGATCCACGGACCCTCGGTTATGGTCTTAGCGGATAGGCCTTTATGGCCAAATCCATAACAATTTGTGTATACATACTTTTAGATCAAGATCTCTAAAATATGAAGAATTAAAGATTCATTCAATAGTACATTGTCATAATAGGAAAAGCAATGACCAAAAATATAAAGTGTCAACGCAAGTCACCTTTTTGTGTTGCAAGTACAACTCTCTTAGTCCCACATTAGTTTAAATAAAGGATTTTGTTAACAAGTGCCTTAAGAAAGCAAAATTAGTAATTTTGTATAGAAAAAAGTAAAGTTTATAGGTTTTCAATGACATTAAATACTTTAGAAGCTTATAACTTATTATTTTAGTTTCCTTAACCAATATCCTTAACAAAACCCTTAAATAAAAAGTAGAAGACAAAAATTTTGTTATAAAATGAAATGAACTACATTAAATTTCTCAACATGGAAATTGCCCACGCACTTAAGATTAAAAACTAAATCTTATTTTCGACCCACGAAACATATATTAATTCATTTTCTTTATTATTTATTAATAATAATTATTAATTAATTAATTTCTAAAATAATTTAAAATTTTGTAAAAAGAAATTAATTTATTAATTTTTTTAGCAAGGAACTATTGATGGATAACAAAAAAATTTCTTTTGGCTTTTACCACATTCGCGTCAGATTAGTTACATATAAGCGACGAATTTGTGATGAATGTTGCAAGAAATCTGCAAGAGATTAGCTACAACACAATTTCTCACTAATTTGCAACGATTTAAGAAATTGTTTCCATCATAAAACAATTACGGATTAGCAACCAAATTCATCGCTAATTCATTTAGCGATGGATTAGAGGAAAAATTTTGCCGTCGCTAATCCACAAAATTTTTGTAGTGTTATAGATAAATTTCATACAATAGACTGATTCTCCACATATATATTTAGAGAATACGGATAATTATAACGTTGTGTTACCACGTCTTTCATAATATAATAAAGAGTTATTTAATGGGATAATTGACGTCAAACTTATGTTACTTATCCGTAACTTTTTATCAACAAATGCAATTCTAACGCAAAATATACACACCACCTTTCCTACCTCAATGAGTATGTACATCGATATTCACTTCCAGTCATGTCTATGTACCATGTCCATGTTATGCTATACATAGTTTTAAAATTAATAATATATATGACTATTTGCTTTTCTACCTCAAAATATAACTTTTTTTGGAAATAGTACCGAAGCCTAGAAGGCCCCATTACCATTAAATGGATGATATGTATTTGAAGAGTATCCGATTCCGATCGATGCGACTACATATTCTCCATCCCTGCTTCTGGGATTTCTACTTCTTCTACCACGAGCAAACCTAGACGTACGATTTAGAATTGGAACCGATGGTTAAAGAAAAGAGGAGACAAAACCCAAAAACAAAAAACAAACAAAAGGAATAATAAAAAGGTAGAAACTTGTCCAAGAATAAAGACACTCTAAAACATTTCCCAAGTCTCTTGACCACTTTATGCGTTCAAAATTTACATATTCAGTATACATTGATTGCACAACAACATACACAGAAGGAAAAAGGTGCTAACTATAGTAGAAATCAAAACTAATAGTCAATAATACTCTTAAAATATGTATTAAATGTGCTTCAGAAATATACAAAAATATCTTCAATAATGCATACAAATTTAAGAAGAAAATAACATTGATTCTCCCCCAATAACATCTCATCATGGGTTTGACAAAAGGAAATTAACTACTACTGCTACTTCCATAGCCAAAAAAATTGCCAAAAAAATTTATCAAAACTAACTATCAAAATTATGTGAGAAAATGCGAGATCAACGAATCATATTTTTTAATCATTCATGATTTTCCGTCCAACCACTATCATAAGTTGTTACGTGTGTGCCCCTTTATCGGGCTGCCATTCGAGCTAACTAACTAGATACTCTCAACATTTAACCATTCAAAGACATATATATGAGAAACTTTTAGATACTTTCAACAGAAAAAAAATTACAATATTATGTTTCATTCACAATAATTCACAATTCAATACTTGAGACTCGAGAGAAAACTATCCTCAAAAACTCTAATAATTTCTCCATTTTTTTTTCCTCCAAAACCTCAACTCATTTGACTAATAAACAAATCAAACCATCAAAAAATCCGTCGGAAATTGCGAAATACCAGTGTCCATCCGTCGCAAAAATCAGCAAAAAAAATCTCTATTTTTCTTGTAGCAAAACCAAATTACCATGCCTTGACGACTCAAACTCAACGATTGTGAAGAGGGTCAGAAGCATTAGGAACCTTCCTCTTATTCTCTGAGAAGTTAACATCAAAAAGTTGCCTTGGTTGTTGCCTTTGATTCTGCCTCCTCTGTTCTTTCTCTATAGTGTGGTTTTTGTGACCAACAACAGATGAAGCCTCGGCTTCTTTTTCTCCACAAACTAAGAATAATGTGAGCATAAGAAAGAGCATGACCCTCTTTAACCCCCAAACTTGAGAGCAATGGTGAAAGTGCATGTTTTGGTGTGGCTTATGAGGAGAGAAAGTAAGGAAGGTGGTGATACTAAGGCATAGAAAGAACGGGGGCTGATATAAAAAGGCAGAGAAGGTTTGAAAAAAGTGGTCAATAAAATAAAAAAAGGCAAGTACTTGAGGATATGGGATGGAGTCATATTTACACACACATATACATATATATTTTTTACATCTCATCTTTTAGTATATGTTACACTTTATTTTATTAATTAGTTATAAGCATTTTAAGGTAGCATTTATTTCATGTCCTAAGACATAAGACATAGAGACATTATAAGACAAACATGTTTGGAGAAGTAAATAAAGACGAAAAACAAAATCAAAATTATATGTATCATGATTAATTTATAGACTTATTTTTGTAATTCTAAAAAGAAGGGACACAAGAAACATGTTTTTAAGACAATTTTTACACTAATTTATGTAATTCAATAAGAAGGGACAAAGGGAACATCTTTCTATTGTCTCATTGTCACCATCTTTTCTATCTCAAAATAAGAATTAAACGCTATCTAAGAAAATGCCAAAATTTATTCTAAAAAATAAAGATATAAAATATGAAATTATGAATAGTAGTTAGATATAATAAAATGATATGGCTCACTCGTCTGTACAAAAGTAAACATATATGTCACATAAAAAAATTATGTCACATAAAAAAATTATGACTTACTAATATAATATCTATTATGTTGATTTACTCAATAATTACTTTTAGATCTCACCAATTCATTTTATTATAAGTAAATATTAAGAAAGAAATTTTATTTTGTATATAAGATAGACATAATATTATTAAATTTAACTAGTTTTTTCATTCATAATGTTAAAATCAGAGATCTTAATTAAAAGAAACAAGTGATAAATCACTTGAATAAGGTAGACGTAATATAAATATTGGTTAAGAGAAAAATATATAAAGGTGGTAAATTGAACACATTTTTTTCTTGTAACATCCATTAATTTTGTATATTTTTTATATTCTTATGTTCATATTATATCAATTTTTTATGTACAAAAATCATATTTGTCGTGTAAATATAACCTATATATATACACACACAACAAATCTTTTTCAATAAATAAGAGGAAAAGCTGATTAAAATACTCTTTTGCCCCTCATAAAAAAACTAATTTCCAAAATACTCCCCTTTCAAAACATAATACGCAACTACCCCTCTTTTGGCTGACGTGGNAAAAATCATATTTGTCGTGTAAATATAACCTATATATATACACACACAACAAATCTTTTTCATTAAATAAGAGGAAAAGCTAGAAGGCTTTGTTTGGGCAGTCTAGAAGGTAAAAAAGGTAATGCAGTGTGTTCATTGATTACACAACCTGCAAACAAGGGACACATTTCACGAGAGGGTCCCTTCTTTTCTCTTTCTTTTCCCACTTTTGCTTTATAATATTCTGTGTGTTTCACGAGACCCTTTCCCCTCTCTCTCTCTCTCTCTCTCTCTCTCTGCTTCTGATTTTGTTCTTGCTTTCATCAGTCCCCCTCAAAACAAGGGTCACTCCAAGGCCAATTTATGGTGTTATGTATTGAACTTTTGGCTATCCTGTGTGTGTGTGTTTTTTTTCAAATTCAACTCGTGTGTTTTTTTTTTCTTTCTAAATTCGTTATTCCTGTACTTCAAAAATAATAATTTAATGGAGGAATAAATATTATATAACAAAAAAATAAATATTATAATCAAACATTTTTGCGTGTTCATGTATGTGTTAGTTTAATATTACTACAAAAGAAAGAAACAAACATTATGATCAAATATTTTTGCGTGCATAAACATGTATTAGTATAATATTTGGAACCACATTCATATTCTACAACTCTTTAGTGTGACTAGTGAATCAGAGAAGTAAAATTTTTCCTGATGGAGGCGCCACCAGTGAAGAGAGGAGTTTGCTGCGATGGGTAATTGAAATGCCATTTGCATTTCGTGGTTTTAGATATTGCAATTGGTAATCCTTGAGAGCAATTGAAAGCTAATGCATTCACAATCTTCAACTGCAATTTCAATTGTCATGTCAACTTCAAATGTTCAGTGGGTAAAAAAGTATTTACTTTAAAAAAAAATCATTTGCTAGTAATATTTTTTATTCTCTAAGCAAAAACCCACTTTTTATTTTCCTTGTTCGGGTGCTACTTGTCGGTTTTGAAAAGTAGCAAAGCTTTGCCTCTTACAGGCGTTTCTGCTAGGCACAAAGACCCAGTAATCCCTTGATTTGTTACCTAAAAATGAGCAAGTTCTGGTCTCCTAATTCCTAGTCTCTTTTGCCTCAGTTTTCTTTTGCTTTTTAATTTTTGTTTTGACTTAATTAAGTTTTTAATCCCTGTAAAATTTTAAAGTTTGTTTTTAATTCATGCATAAAATTTTTAGTCCTTATAAAATTTTAAAGTTTGTTTTTAGTCCATGTGTTTGACTGGAGTTAACGACGCTGACGTGGTCGTGCCACGTGGCATCATTATGCCACGTCAGCGCCATTAACCCCCGCCAGATAGAGGGACTAAAAACAAACTTTGAAATTTTACAGGGACTAAAAATAAACTTTGAAATTTTACGAGAGCTAAAAATTAAATTTTATTTAAATAATTTTTTTGTACCTATGAAAGGGTAAAACCAACATCAAACAATTTTTTTGTTTTATATTTATTTTAAATAATTTTAATCACATATTTAATAATTTGAATAATTTTAAATAATTTTGACATTTTTTTATTAATATGTACATGATTTAGTAGTTTAAATTATTTAAAGTTTGTTAAAATAATTATATATACTTTTTTTTTACTTGATATTAGTTAGTATAAATATTAAATATATATTTGGAACATGGTGACAATATAAAAGAAGATTACATGAGTATTGAGTAGGAGTATGTTAATTTATTAGGGTAATTTAGGATATGTCACACTACACTTTACTTGTAGTCCACTTGAGCACTCTATAGATTAACATATAATAAATTATCCTAATATATATTAGGATAATTTAGGATATTTCACACTACACTTATGTAATCTTCTTTATATATTGCCACCATATGTCAAATATATATTTAATATTTATACTAGCTAATATCAAATAAAAAAATAACTATTTTTATTTTAACAAACTTTAAATAATTTAAACTACTAAATCATGTTCATATTAATAATAAAAATGTCAATTATTTAAATTATTAAATATGTGATTAAAATTATTTAAATTAAAATAAATATAAAATAAAAAAATTGTTTGATTTTGGTTTTACCCTTTCATAGGCACAAAAAAATTATTGAAATAAAATTTAGTTTTTAATCCCTGTAAAATTTCAAAGTTTGTTTTTAGTCCTTGTAAAATTTTAAAATTTGTTTTTAGTTCCTCTGTATGATTGGGTTAATGGCGCTAACGTGGCATGCCACGTGGCACGGCCACGTCAGCGCCGTTAACCCCAATCAAACAGAGAGATTGTAATATCATTCATTTAGTGCTGGAATGTAGATATGCTCAGCATATCATGAATGGATGAAATGACTACTGACTAATGCACAAACATTGTACCCAAAATAGAGAGATTAGGGAGGAAAAGGAGAGGATATATTAACCAAACAAGAATTGAAGTTAGTTCTCCAATAGGGTACATTTGTAAAATCATTTAAATTTGTTAGAAAAATGTTACTTTTCTTGAATTTTGAGGTTAAAATCTCCTTACAATATTATATATAGGAATTAATCACGAAGTTAGACATTTGTAACCATTTTTTTTTCTCTTATCCGAAGACATCTGTGACATGTTTACTAATTAGATTTTAGCTTCTTTGAAATTAAAAAAAAAATGGTTCTGATGTTTGTTACTTGACTGGCTAATGTGAGATTTCAAAATTACCATATATTTTTTAAAATTTCAAAAGGTTGCTAAAAGCCTAAAAGTCTTATAATTTATTTTTATTTGATCGCTATGGACATAGAATTCTACGTGAATGGGTTGGTTTTTCATCATGAATGAATTGGAACTAGTTCTCCTCTAATTTATCTTTATTTGTGTTTTATTATAATGTTAAAGATATTAATTTAGAGTCGAAGTGTTCAATTATAAATTTTAAATTATATTAAATTATATTTTTGTAATATAATATTTTTTAAAATATATTTTTAATAATCATACAAATTTATAATTTAAGTTTATGAGTCAAGGTTTACGAAGACTTCGCTAAGTTATTTAAATTATAGAGGTTAATAACGTTAGATGGTTAACTCAATGCGTAACAAATAGTGGTGACTTTTTTTTTCTTCAAGAATACTAGTGGTTTAGATAACTATAGGGTAAATTCATACCTGTAAATCTGTAATATTTCAAATTGTAAGAAGATGACAAATAGGAAAATAGGGATGCCACTTCCCCGTGATCCGCGACGTGATTAAGAGAAAAAGTGCTTTGGAAAAAGCAAAAGCTTGGTTAGTAGTGGCTGGTGTCAAGTGCCACGTCCTTTTGCCTAATTGCTAATTTGGTTGGCCAAAAATAGTATCTATATGACTTCGGAGTGTTTTTACTCTTTTACTCTCGTCAAATGAAATAATTATTAAAATATTTTCGTTTCAAAACATTTTATCAAATTACTACCGTTTGGACTGACATGAATTTCGCGGATCGCGTGGACGGCCACCTCAAAATCGCCAACACGGATGGCGAATATGGTCTAAATTTGCCAACACAGTTGGCGAATTCCCTACAAACCAAAATACATTATTTGTACTAAATTCGCCAATGCGGTAGGCGAATTCAACATGAATTCGCCACCTGTGTTGGCGAATCACTATCCACATAGACCTTGCTAACCGGTTCGGAAGAAAATCATATAAAACTATGCACACAAAACTCTTAATATATATGATGGAGGGTGCAAAAGTTAAAAAACCATGGTTTCTCGGATAAGTGCAAAAGTCCAAAAAATATGCTTGCACAAAGACCGATATGCTCTTTGTCGTGCGCGCAAGGGGGTAAATCCATCGATTTGGACTTCTGAGAGCCCGAATGACTTGGACTCATGCGCACGAGCCCAACTCATTTCTCAACTCTTTTTACCAATACAACAACTACTAAAGGTATATAAACACTTAAAAGGTTTGTGATCGAACAAATGTGGGACTAGAGCTTTTGAAATACATGTCTTTAGAAGGTGGATTACCTTATGTAGTTTTCTTTCCCTTATGTGGCATCTTTCAACCTTATATATATTAGGCTAACAAAACACCCTATACCTAGCTACAGCAAGAATCCATCATGCATATGCATCTATTAATATATATACAGATACGTGGTCGTTAACAACGTTGACGTGGTCATGCCACGTGGCATAATTATGCCACGTCAGCGCCATTAACCCCAGCCAGATGGAGGGACTAAAAACAAACTTGAAATTTTACAGGGACTAAAAATAAACTTTGAAATTTTACGAGAGCTAAAAACTAAATTTTATTTAAATAATTTTTTGTACCTATGAAAGGGTAAAACCAACATAAAACAATTTTTTTGTTTTATATTTATTTTAAATAATTTTAATCACATATTTAATAATTTAAATAATTTTGACATTTTTTTATTAATATGAACATGATTTAGTAGTTTAAATTATTTAAAGTTTGTTAAAATAATTATATATACTTTTTTTACTTGATATTAGTTAGTATAAATATTAAATATATATTTGGAACATGGTGACAATATACAAAGAAGATTACATAAATATTGAGTAGGAGTATGTTAATTTATTACGATATATATTA
>QANU01028836.1:454217-551874 GCA_003254905.1 Nissolia schottii | reverse complement strand
AGGTCGGATCAGAATTGGGTTCGGGTCATGGGTCTGGGTTGGATTTTGGGTTATGCCACGTGGCACGCCGCGTCAGCACCACGTCAGCCCAGTCAACCCTCACCCCACCCCAGGGACTAAAACCTAATTTTACAATTTTACAGGGACTAAAACTTTTATGCAGGGACTAAAATCAAATTTTCTAATTTTACAGGGACTAAAAACATAATTAACCCAAAAAATTATTTAAATAAAATTTAGTTTTTAGCCCCTGTAAAATTTCAAAGTTTGTTTTTAGTTCCTGTAAAATTTCAAAATTTGTTTTTAGTTCCTCTGTCTGGCTGGGTTAATATCGCTAACGTGGCGTGCCACATGGTACGACCACGTCAACGCTATTAACGGCCACGTCATCGTCGTTAACCCCAGTCGGGACTAAAAAGAAACTTTGAAATTTTACAGGGACTAAAAACTTAATTAACCCTTTTGTTTTTGTCTTTTTATCTTGATTACCCGGTACTTAAATTTTACTAAATTTTAAATAAAATGCACTTTTTTTCTATTTATTTGATTAAAATAATCACTTATTATATATTTGGACAAATTTTAAAAATAATCAAAATTTCAAAAATCTATCTTTAACCTTTTATCCAAATTTAAAAAGCTTAATTTATTTTCAATTTTTTTGGTCTTATAAAAAATTAATTCTTTTAATCAATTTTTTACTCTAAAGAAGAATCGAATGCATAACCTAGTTCAAATTGATTATCTCACTATAAGAATAAAGTTCTCCAATCAGTAGCTAATTTCATAGTATTAATTTTATAGAACTTGGTCTTACAACCTTATTTAAAAAGAATAAAATAATTCATAGCACTTAAATCAACCAAGTCTTATAGACAAGCATGTCCATGTCCAAGCTCAGCCATCATCAATAATTGCCCTTTCATTCTTCCAAGAACTTTTTTAATTTTTCATGTTTCTCTCTTGCATGGCATTTGGGCATGCAAATGCATCACTCCTATGTTGCAGAAAACTTTTTAAAGTATTGATTGTTTATTGCTAGTACTATATATATATATATATATATAAAGTATTGAAATATACAATGTATAACGTGTGCCAATCTTTGCTTAAAGTAGACGTTTTTGAGTAGTCATGTCATGCGCGAGACTAATCAAAAACACTAATGGGGTCTTCACAAAATGCCTTGAATAAGTGGCTTGATTGGAGAAATGGTATATACATGTATTTATTTATCATGGATATTACATCAACTTATATTATATTTATTGTTGGATAGAATTTTATAATTTCATCAATATTTTGTCTAATTATAGATGAAGTGTGGGCCAGCCGACATAATATCGTACCACAATAAATGAGTTCATATGACTAAACTTGGTTTGATTGTGGTATTAAAAAGTTCTGTTATTTGTATTAATCATTTATGATGTTGATCCATAAGTTATCCTCTATTGAATGAGAATTTAATAAGATGTATGTTTTATTGAAATATTATTTATATCAAAACATTAGAACCCGTGATTGACACTTTGAGTTTCCCGTGTGGTTCCGTGACAGGTGATGTTTGCCTAAAGCAATGCTTCTCATGTTTCTTAATTGAGTAATATTACTCCTATTTGTATTAATTATATGACCATTTTTATGAGACATCTTTAGGTGTTTGTTTAGTATTGATTGTGAAAAGTTAAAGACTTAAAAAAGAATTTGGAGGAGTATTAAGGAATATTTCAGAGTAATTACTCGGAAAAAAAAATTAGAGTGCCCTTTTTTATCAAGAACAACTCATCTTAGTTTAATTCAATAGGTAAATATAATTCAATGATTTTATATATTGTGTTTCTTTTACGTAAGAATTCTTTTAACTTATAGATAAAAGTCGATGATGATCAAAATCTAAACCTCTTAGTCATAAAAATTTTGACATCATATAAAAACTTAAACGGATGAATAAAAATAATTAAATAATTTTATATTTTAACTTATTAAATATGTTCCCACAAGAGTAGTACAAAGATTATTCTTAATTATATAAATTCACAGGAACCATAGCTACTAAGCGGGCAAGCCTGCCATTCTCTCTTTTGCTTTCGCGTCACTCTGTCGTAACATGTGTGTGGAACATTATTTCATATTTTCTGTTTACATGATCATGTTACACAAAGATGTTGATACATATAATCATTTTGCATCAGTGAAATTTTATTGAAATTTATAAAATTTAATGTATGAGTTTATGCACTTGTGGAATTCGGTCGGCAAATGAAACAAATCATAACAAATTTTTTTATAATTATGCTATATGTACACCCTAAATCCATACACTATACATACACCCGTATTAATATACAGTGGACTCACAATATAACCTCCCGCTAATCTCTCTCTCCCACTCTCACTTACTTGCGTGTCCAACACACGCGTAACCTCTCTCTTCTATCTCTCTTCACTTCTGATCCAAAAACACAGGAAACGATGGTCCCTCTCTTCGATCTCTCTTCACTCTCATCAAATCTCGTCGATCTCTCTTCACTCTTGTCTATCTAGGATTTGTTAGAGAGATGAGTGATTAAAAGAAAAAAGAAACCAAGATCAAAAGAAGGGATGTGCTTGTTATCATCTTTTAAATAAGAAAGAGAAAAGTTCGGGAAAAAAACAAAAAAATCAGATTATAATTGACAGGAAGAAGGAAAAGAAACAAACATCAAAGCATAGTTAACAATGTTGTAAACAAGTGCTTAATGTTTGCACATACGCCCATTTAATATTTGCACTTATGCCCATTTAATATTTGCACACTTCTACAATACATCAAATTCTGCATTTTTATGCATTTGTGACAAACACATAATGCTTATATCACACCATATAATGTTTATTCATGACAATATGTAAAAAAATTGTGTCAAAATGTTTATAATATTTATGCATTAATTGTTGAAAGGTTGAGAATGTATCAAAATGCACATCCTCTTTCTTAACAAAAACCAAACCTGTGACATGCAGATAATGTTTGCTCATACACCCGTTTAATGTTTGCACTTATGTCCATTTAAAGTTTGCACATTCAATTTTCTGTCATATGCATGTTAGTGATGAATGAGCATTAGAACGTATAAAGCTTCAGTACACTAGAATTTCACATAGACGTCAAAGAACAAAACTCTCCATGGAAATCAAAGAAAAAATATCATGAAAACGATGATAATAATGATAAACATAATAGAAAATTGAATGATGATGATGAGAGGATAATCAAAGAAAGGATGATGATGATGATAATCAAAGAAGGGATAAAGATGATAGGAGGATGAGAGGATGAGAGAATGACAGAGGATGACGATGACAATCATAACAGAACAAGGATGAGAGGTTGACGACGTTAAGTGAAAACGATGATGAGAACGAGTTCAGGATTGGACGCATGCGTTGTGTATAATTATACGTTATACGTATAATCATTATTAATTGCGTATAAAACTGTATAAAAGAGTGGTGTATGTACGGGTGTACAGTTTAGGGGTGTACATGGTGCATTTTCGACTTTTTTAATTGGA
This sequence comes from Nissolia schottii, assembly GCA_003254905.1. Lineage (NCBI taxonomy): Eukaryota > Viridiplantae > Streptophyta > Magnoliopsida > Fabales > Fabaceae > Nissolia > Nissolia schottii. The sequence continues at coordinate 548,317 of QANU01028836.1, read as the reverse complement.
TTTCGTCTAAAGTGAAGTTATATTTAATGTTTTATCATTAATTGATAAGTTGGGATTCATATACATTATATAAATAACAAAAAAAATTAATAATAAAAATCACACATAATTTTATTTGACAAAAAATTTAATTGAGATGAATCATTTTCAAAAGGTCAAACATAAGGTTAGTTGAAAATTTCATGCATTATAAGTGTTAAGAGCAGATTATAACCTGTATTAGGTGCTTTATAAGAATATAGAAATTCATCAATCATATGAGGTGATTTGACTCTAATTTAATGGTTTGCTCCAATTCATGTGTTGGATTTATATTGCATTTTATGTGTGTACCTTCTTAAGGGCTTCTTGACATTTAAAGAAGTTAAATAATAATAATAATAATAATAATAATAATAATAATAATAATAATAATAGTAGTAGTAGTAGTAGTAATACGGTGACAATTATTTTGGACAACCACATTGTGAAATCTATTATGATGGAGCCTACAATGAACCTCACACATTTGTTAATGTAATTGTCTTAAAGTTCTTTCAAATAGCTACTCCTTTTGTCCCAAATTATTTTTTCACTTTAGCCAAAATAATTTATTCCAAATTATTGTCATTCTCACATTCTTAGGTAAAATTTATTGTTAAATTTTCAAGCATACCCTTAATTTATTGAAGTCTTGAAAATAGTAACTTTTTAATATTTTTCATCTTTCTCTTTATCATAAAATACTTAAATAAAAATAATTTAATAAAATTACTCTTTAAACGACTCTTAATTTTAAATTTCTTAATACTAATGCATTTAGCCAAAACGACTGCAAAGTTATACTTTGTGACGGAGGGAGTATCAGTTTAGCATTACTATGTAAAGAAGTTCTTACATGTAGGTTGCAATAATTGCTGTGTTTTACCAAAAGTTACTACTATTGCTAAGCACCCTTCAAACTTTCCTAGGACATTTGAAGATGTTTCTTTTAAGGTGAGTCTTGGCAGTGGGAAAGAAACATTGAAGAATGGGGAGAATATTCTAAATCTATAATTTTGCGTGGGTCATAATTATGTGCTTTTTTCCTCTTCAATATTATCATTGGCCGAAGCCTAACTCCTTGTACCAATTTTCATTTTGACTTGCTAACAAAATTATCAATTATAATCACCTTTTGTAACACAAACCTTAAAAAGAATAGACATTTACAATCAACACTAATACCACCTTATCCATTGTACAAAAACTACTCAAACACTCCAACATAATCAATGTCACACATGACCTACACGATCATAAGTGTTTTTTTTTTCCTTAGTGTGCTTAAGTGCATAATGAAAATGTGGTAGCAAAAGAAGAAAAAGAAAACGCACTTCAAACAAAGCTCCTTCTGTTTCCTCCTAATAAAACATGGTTCGTATTCCCATTTTTTGGTCAATTACTCCCTTTGTTCTATTGAAAATGCTTGAGTCCTATTTTCTTGTTGGATCCATACCCTTCTACTTTACTCCACGTCCCTTTCATTTTTCCCATGAAGTCTCACACATATGGGACACATTAATCATTGCTTTATGTTGACTTAGGGGTGAGAATGTTTCATTTGGGCCCAATGCTCTATATTTTGAACCAGTAAGTCCAGTAAAGGTTACCCTACCAAAACAAGGCCCAAAATATGATGAGATCCAAGCCATTTAGTTGCTGCAGTGCAACATTTTTTAAGCACATTTTGTTACTCCTAGTGGTGCAATCTAATCAATTGCTGCAATGCAATTTCCATTAGTCGTGCAATTAATGAGATCGGCCATTAAAAATAACAAAACATGCCTCAGATTTATAAGGGATAGGCAATACCTCTTCTCTAACCATACATCAATTCTGATGATCAAATGTAAGGAAAGACAGATTGCTTAACATCTAAGCATAGGCTACGTAGAAATTATCCATTTCATCAAGATTAGACAATTTTTACATTAATTAAGCACTGCTTAACATAAGCCTTCTCTAAGCTTTAGAATGTCTATATAAGGATCTAGAACAAAGCATGAAATATGCCATGTACAAATGATAAAAATAAATAAATAAAAGTAATGAATGCAAAAATGATCAGCAATATTATATCATTGACATTTTTAAGAACACATACAAAGTCCACAGCAAATATATTGCTGAAAAATTGATTTCTAATCATCAGAGGTTGGATATCATAGATTTGAACAAAGATGCAAACCCTATAGAACTTCCCTATACATACATAACAGACCTAAACTCCTTCCATGAACTCTTCTAAGAAAACTTTGAAAAACAAAACCTAATTCTCAACTAGTTATCTCGCATCATACACAAGTTCAGATATAAAGTCAGTGGGGCCAGCATTGATAGATGAAAGGCACAGCATTTCGTGGCAAGCACTTCAATGAGCATCAACCAAATGCAAATGAAACTCTCATCTAAGGGTGTTAGGAAACCCGTTCCAATGCCTCTGCTAACAGTTGAAACCAAAGTCTTTGCAAGAAAAAAGCAAGTCACAATTTCCTAAGGACCTGTTACTCTAAACTCAAAATAGGAAAGAGGTATCTCAGGAGGCGAAGGTGTTGTGGCCACGCATTTGAACTGTTACCAAAACAAACAACGCAACTGAAATCAGTATAGCTTCCTCCAACATGATAAGTAGAATGGAATTAATGATTCAAAATTGTTTTTCTCTTTTTTACTAAAAGGCAGAATAGATTACATTCAATCAAATAATAAACGGTAGAGGGAAATAAAACATGACTAAGGGCCGGTTTGGTTTGACTTGAAAAAAAGTACTTTCTTAAGTGTTTAATTACAACTTTAAAGAAGGTACTTCTAGAAAACAAGTTAAAATACCACTTTTTCTTTAAGTTTGCAATACTTCAATTCTTAAAAAAAAAAAAGAAGTGAAAATAAGAGTGGCTTTTAGTAAAAATACATAAAAAATGCAAAATAAAACTCTTAAAAAAAACTATACTAAAAGAATGAGTAAAAAAGTTTTTTTTTTTTTTTAAGTCAATCCAAATGGGCCCTAAGAATATTACCTTATGTTGTTTGTATTTCTCTCTCACAGCTTGCAAATTGCCTCCTTTCCTACTGAGATACAAGTCATGTATGTTTAGAACACATTCTTTCAAATCAGCAGGTTCATACCTGGTAAGTTGATGGAGTGCAAAATTCTGTAGACAAAAACCCATGTAATTTAGTTAATTGTCTCCAACATTGAATATTGATTCTACATTTCATAAGAAAGCAAACATTACCCAAGGATGTCTCTTTGGCCTTAACATAAATCTTGCCAGAAATACAACCGATGCTGCCACCAAAGAAGGCAAGAACTTTATACAATTATAGTCCAACAAACTGAGCTCAGCAAGGTAGAAGCTGAGGAACTCAAATTGCAAGTCAGAAGTCTGCAAAAGGGTACAAGAATATTGATCAAATTATGAACTCCCCATAATAGACACAGAGAGATCATTTATTCAGCAACTGGGAATATTTTTTTTGGGCCAATTTCACTAATATAAAGTAAATGACATTTATTAACGAGCTTTTAGAGATTAAGCAACAGAGAGGTTGAAACAAGAGTGAACGTACATCATTACTCTCTTGAGCAACTTTATAGAATCTTCTGCAAACACAATAGGAAATATATGCACAGTGAGCCAACAGTACACACCAATAAAAAAAAACATAACTAGAAAAGATTACAACAAGGAAATAATCAATTAAGCACATGTGCACATGCGCACATGCCTTAGAAATGTCTTTACTGTGGGACCACCCAATTCAAACTTCAAAGACTTCAATATATCAGCTTCCATCTCCACAACCTTCAGAACGAACAACAGTTATCCAAATTTAGAACACTTTTTCACGACAAACTCTTTCAAATTATAAACTATTTTTAGTATAAAATGAGCCAAACATAAACACACAATTAATGAAGGTCAAACCCAAGCAAAACATAAGGATAAATACAGAAACACAAAATTGAAACACAATAATCACCTGATCCTTGGTGTATGTGTTGTCTGTAATGTAACAAAAATCTTCCACTTCAGGTGGCTTTATCTCCTCATATTTTCTAACACCAAAATCAAACTCAATCAAAGATCAAAGAACCAAAACAAAACACACATCAATGAATCCATGAACTTGAATAGCATCTAGAGAGTAAAAACACTCACGAAGCAATGAGCATGGCGGAAACGCCAAGCAACTGCAGCTTCTGTCTGGACAAGACATTCAAAGACAGGAACCTATCAATGTACGAGACAGAGAAGTAAAGGGTGTCAGAAACAAGCTTGTATTCCTCTGCAACCTCGACCAACCAATCCACAAGAACACCCCTCATGTTTGCATTCACGTCCCTCTGCACTTTCTGCACATAATCAGCTAACGGCCTCTTGCTCGGATCCACCTGAATAAAACCACCGAATTAGCCAAACAGAACAATCTTCACAAAAACCACAAGCATTACAACAGTTCTCCATTTCTCCGAAATTTCGGGACTTAGGCACCTTCCCATTTGTTGCATGCACATTAAATGTAACACTTATCACAAGGTCAAAACCATGAAAAATTCTAAAGTGCTCTCATATGAACAAATCATAAGAACTTTTCCATTACTATAGAGCACACAAGGTATTTTTTTTTTTTTCCAAAACTAGAACTAATAACTAATGACAACTTTTGAAAATCAGAACTGTACCAAGCAGACATTGCACCCATTACCAGTGTTATGACCAGGGTGGAATAATGACTCCATCTAATTTCTAAGGGTGAAATAATGCAAATAATGTTCACATTTTCAATTTTAAAGTTACTCTAGAAAAAAAATGGCAGTATATCAATACTTAATTTGAGAATTAAAGAAATTGGTAAAAACGACTGCATCTAATTCTAAGGGTGAAATAATGCAAATATTGTACACACTTGCAATTTCTAAGTTACACGAACATGTCCATACTTAATTTGAGAATGAACCAATGAAATTGATAATTTGACATAACATAATTGGTGCAAATTTTGGTCCAAACGGTAAAGTAAAAACCCTAATTGAAATTTTGCAATCACCTCCATTTGACGAAGATACTCGTAGATATCAGAAACGTAAGGGGCACACAATTGGGGGTCAACAACGGCGTCTACGGACCCGGCGGCGCCATCATTTTCCGGCGGAGTAGTCACCGCCGCCGGAGGCTTCGGTTTTTTCCCGACGGCTCTCTTCTTGGCCCTGGGTTTCTCCTCTTTCTTGTTGCAACCGGGAACCGGCTTGGCCGGTTGCGGAAATGACGGGGAAACGGTGTCGTTGTTGTTGCTGTTGGAGAGGTTAGTGAGCTCGCCCAAGACGACGCGCTTCTTCTTGGACGCGCCGGCGCTGAGTTCGGAGAGTGCAGCTGCGGCTCTCTTTTTGGCCTCGCGCTGGGGGCGCGTGGGGTTCTCTCGCTGGGCCATGCGAGTGGGGGAAGGGAAAGTGTGGTGAATGGATAGAATAGGGAGGTTTTNGTTCGGAGAGTGCAGCTGCGGCTCTCTTTTTGGCCTCGCGCTGGGGGCGCGTGGGGTTCTCTCGCTGGGCCATGCGAGTGGGGGAAGGGAAAGTGTGGTGAATGGGTAGAATAGAGAGGTTTTGGTGAGAGAGGGGGTTGAAGGGGGTTTAAGAAATGAAGAAGAAAAGAGTGTTTTGGAATTTTGGAGTGTTTTTTGAAGGAGGAAGCGCGTGGTTTCAAAATTTTTGGGGGTTGAAGGTGTTCCCGCTCGCGGTGATCTGGGGTGGGGGGGTTTTCGTTTCCTTTTTTGCTTTACAACGGAGGGAGTGAAGGGAGGAGGGAAGGGAACTTTTTTTTGCATTTTTATTATTATTATTATTATTATTATTATTATTATTTCTTTTTGCATTATTTAACACTCGCGAAGTCTCTGTTACTTGAGTGTGGAGACCATTATTGTTTGTTGCAAAATGATGTATTCAAAACTTTTAGAAGAAATGTCTTTTTTTTAGTCTTAAAGAGTTTGAGATTAACTTTTAAATTTAGATCATATTAATCATTTTTTTATTCTATTTTTATTAAATAAACTTATTCTATAAATACTAAAAAATTATACTAAAAATATTTGTAATAACATATAAAATAATATTTTGTTTTCAAGTTGTTGATTCCTCCAAAATTGACAATAAAGTATTGTATTATATTCTTATGCATGATGATTAGGGGTAGTATTTTGGAATAGATCATTCCAATTAAAATTTTTATATGACAAGATTATGTATAATTTTTTATCATTAATTTAAAAAGTGAGATTTATACATAATATAAATAACAAAAAAATTTAAAGATAAAATATCACACATAACTTTAGTCATATAAAAAGTACAATTGAAATTATTTATTTATGTAATATTTTTTAAAGAAATTATTTTAGTATTACATAAAATTTAAAGATATTAATATCATAGTATTTAAAATCAAGCAAAATGTTCTAATAATTTAAATTATTCATTGTTTTCCCTTTAAATATAACGAAGTACTGGTATTTTCATTAAATCTTAGTTACAGAGTGAATAACCAATAAGTTTATTTAAAAAAATGATATTTAGTCAAACTGTCAGTTTGGATTTTTGTATCTTGGATTCCCTCTTTCTCTGTTTGTTTCTATTGTGTTTTTTGTCTTTTGGGGTGTTTGGTGGCGTAAACTAAGATTAGATGCGTTTCCCCCTTCTTTTCTTGTTTCAAAGATACTGCTGCTTTCAACCACGCGGGCTCTAGTGGGAACAACAAATATGGTAAGAAAATTTTCATGTCATACAAAGCATTTTCAAATTCAATCGAATCGATGAAATTGTAATTACTAAGATTTAGCTATTAATTTCAAAGAAAAATTAATTTGGATTTTTTTTTGGATTTTCATATTATTAGTGTATTTTTAAAAATAATTAATTCCAATAATTACTATTTTAAAAAGTTATACATAAATATAACTATATAAGTGATTGAAAATATAAAATATGGTATAATCATGATAAATTAAGATTAAGTTGAGATATTTAACATTTAAACGTTAATCATGATATTAAGATTAATGTCTTTTTATTTTATCCCATAAATAAACAGATTAACGCCTTTTTTTTGTAAGGTTTTTTTTTTGGTAAGGTGATTAATGAGGCAAAGGATACGAAAAAAAAAAGCAATAAATATTTTTATGCTTATTAGGAGTAATGACTTTGGAAGAAATTAAAATTTGAGTTAATACTTAGCATATTCTTTGGAAATGTCTTTGGTATTTACTTTGGTTCCTAAAATTCTTTTAATCATACAATAGTTCTTATAAAATGAGGACGTTGGCCATATTAGTCCCTCCGTCCAAAACAACTGTAATAGAGGGTGATGAAACTCAAAACGATGTCTTTTTTAATACAACCAAAATGACATCGCATTAGACAAAGGGACCAAGTTAGGTGAAACAAATTTTTTCAAAAGACAAGTTAGACAAATCAAAATTTTTTAAGGACCAACTTGTACAACCTCCTTATCTTCACTCATTTCTTCTTTCTCCTCCACCGTACAACCCACCCACCATCAACTGGTCCCACTGCTACCACTTCCACCATATCCATCCCAACCTCTACCACCCCACCCCCACCCCCACCATTTCCATAGACATCCCCACCGCCACCACACACGCCCTCCCCATACTACCACACAATGCCACCATCATCAAACCTCCAACAACCAACCTCAACTAACCCCTAATAGTCAAAGAAGCTTCTTCTTCCTCCTTCCCCCCCCACCCCCACAGTCTTAAAATTTTACGATTTTCTTATGGGTTTTGTTATTTTAGCTTCTATTTTGTTGGTTTGATTTAGCAAAGTGCAGTGGTTATGGGAGTGTAATAGTGGTAGTGGAATGGTTGTGATGGTTATGGAGTCAAGTGGTGGTGGTGGAGGAGAAGAAAAAAAAAGGGGTGGAAATAAGGAGGTTGTCCAAGTTGGTTTTTGGAAAATTTGTTTTACCTAACTTGGTGGTTAAAAAACTTGATCCCTTCGTCCACAGTAATTTTACATATAAAGAACAACTTTAAAATATAGTTATCAAACATTGTTCTTATAATTTTTACTTATTTATAGCTACTTTTTTATTTATTTATTAAATACTGATATGTCTTTTTAAGACCAACTTTTAGAGGGTTAAAAAGTTTATCAACCCTCATAAATTCACATCACTACTAAGCAAGTCTAATCCTTAGATGTATGCTTACACACATAATTCTTAGAGCAAGTCCTAAATTTTGATTCATCTTCTTAATAAAAATCGAGCCTCAAATTTTTTTTAAAGTGTTTTTTTTGGGGTAAATAGCAAGCAAATAAACAAAAAATAGACATAAAGTAAGTCGTGGTAGTGGCATCCTGGTGAATAGCCAACACTAAAACTTGCCAATGAGCACTCCACAATCTAAGCTCGCAGTGCTCCTCTGCTTGGCGCCTGGCCATGGTGTCTGCACACCTATTTGTTGCCCTTGGAATAGCAGCAAAATGCATCATCACTCAATTCCTATGAACAAGCTAGCTCCTTTATGTCACAAAGCACTGCTGCCTCACTATGTTGCGAAGGCATGCAGCGCATTTGAACACAATTGACTGAATCACTCAAGTTGTGACACATTCGAAAGAGGTTGGTAGGAATGACATCATATATAGAGCAACAACCACAAGAGAAGCTTTGACTTTCTAAGGGATTTGAAGCTTCCAAAGCCAGGCCCATTGCATATTGACGTTCCAATTTACCTTTTTATGCATGGAGGAGCCAACTATAACTAACTTGCCGCTGGAGAGTACGCCCCTGAAAACCCAAAATCAGTGCTTAGACAAGAAATCACTTAGGCAGGCTCATTGAATAAAGAAGTTAAGTGTTCTTTGAGTGGCCATCCCAAATATCTGAAATTCTCAACTTAGTATATGTAATATGGACAAAGGGACCTAACGACATAAAAATGAGCAAGACGCACCACCAACCTCCTACACAAGCTCCTCGAAATAAAGGAGCCCTTCCATAAAATCACCTTGCAACAAATATTTAGGCTCGAGGACTTGAGCCCACATTTGATTTATCATCTTGAGTAATGCTCCAGAAAAGTTTCCCTAGCAATGCCAAGTTAGAAGTGCGAGCATCACGAATACCCAAGGTTCTCGAATCGTTTACTTAAAGATGTTGTCCAAAAATAAAAAATGAAAATTGTTTGCGGCAATTATTATATTTCTAAGTTTTTATGAATTTTCCTTGCCTTCCAAATTTACCAAATGTTTCACAAAGATTGACATGGAGCATATTTTGTCCATTTTGTTGATATTTTATTTTTTAAGAATTTTATCCAACGGTCATGATATTTCTTCTGACTTCATATCACTATTTTCTCTCAACTATTTTTTATCAATTTGAATTAGATTAGATAATTTCGTATGCTCGAAAAAAAAAAGAAGAAGATAGTTTCGTATATAATATTTTTCTATTAGTTAAGGGAATGGATCATCTCATGTTAAATTTAATTATGTTTACTCATGTTATGAGTAAGAAAGATACAAATATTTTGAATTAGGTCTTTTCATTTTAAGAGAATTCCACTTGTTAAAGATATTTGTGTCTTTCTCTCTCATAACATAATTAAATTTAATATGAGAGTATTCATTCCCTCTCAATAATACTTACTCTCTTGCTATCTTCAAATGATAATAATAAAGTCTATATATGAAATAAAAAGCTTAAAAATGATTCTCATGCATTGAGCACAGCACACCCTAAACCCTGAATTTAACTAATTATCTATATACACTAACATTTTTTTTTCACCGCTATTTTAGAGAAAAAAAATTCACCAAAACTTATTTCACTAAATTATACTATCATCATCTCACATCACGCTACTAACACAAATCCATGTCCGACCCACTGACTTCATATTTCTTAATTCAAATTTCACCATCTCAACTTACCTTGTTAAATCTCATCTTTCATAATTAAAATTTTTAATTCAAATTTTAACATCCCTTTAGCAAAATATTATTCAAATTTAAATTTTAGATTCCTAACAAATAAATTAAACGCCATTCAAATTTTTTTAAAAATAACTCTCTAAATTTTAAAATGATTAACTCTCATTTACCCAAAAAAATTGTTCATCACATAAAAAAATTATTACTTAAGTTTATTGTCAATGAACATAAAAAATACATATTAAAATAATTATGTGTAATACATAATAGATATATTATATAATAAAGATAGTGATTATATAAGATTAAAAAAATAATCTTACAACCTAGATAACTTTAAAAGATAAAAAAAGATAAAAAGAGGGTGAAAGAAGATATAAACTAAAGATAAAACAAATTTTGAATAAAAAATAAGGCGATTTCTAAATTTATCCATTATCATTTCGGTAAATCATTCACCGTGATATAAATTTGGGGTGAATTTTGTGGTCATCACTCATTAAAAGCATCCATTATTTAATTATAAGATCCATCGTAGGAAATCATTAACTAGATACTTATTAAGTAGGTAGGGTGTATTGATGGGAAAAAGTTAAATGGTTTTTTATTACAATTTATAGAACTTTTAGGCAGTGTTAAAGTAATTTATGGGGATATGGTGGCGAAATGTGGTGCAAGATTGACTTTATTAGTGGATTTCCAGGCTTTAGTTCAAGTTGCAAAGGTGAAGTAGGAAGGAGAAGGTGGCGGTGGAAGCCCTTATGACTCATAAAGTAAAACGAAGCAAATTGGGTTAACCAAGTCCGGTGGTGCTTCCACCTAACGTCGTCCAGAGAAGACACTGCTCCTATCGCCTTAATATGTGTGATTTGAGAATCGAGATGGAGTAAGGTTGAGGATGGAAAGTTTTTTATAACATTTTACTCTAGTTGGTAAAGTTGATTTAATAAAAATATTTTTTTTTAATAAACTTGTTACCATTAAGCGATTGACAATCACATGTTTTTCAACCCGGCGAACCATTCACCAAAAACTCACACATTCGTTAGAAAGGGCCAAAAGATAGAACAAAATCTTGAAAAACAAATTTTGAAAAAATATATGATTAGCTTGCACTTTCCATAATAATTACCCCAATAGTACCACCGGACGAAAATTGAGCAGGAAATAAATCTGTGTCATAATCCAATGTACATGTAATAATTTTGTTAATAAGTATCCTAATGACTCTTGCTAAATAATTAAAGAGAGGAAAGATTTTATTAAAAACATATATCTATTAATATTTTAATGCATTGAACGTATTAAAAATTTTAAATTTTTTTATTATTAACTCTTTAACTAGTGTTTTTAGAACACTTATTAACTTTTCCATCAATATTAATGACTTTTTTATGAGTTTAATTTTGATATATCAATAGTGTAAATTTTTTTACACCATCGTCTAATCAATTTATTTAATTTAAATAACCTTTTATAAAATTCAATTATATATACTAATATGTCAATGTATATGCTCTAAGTATATTGCATTTTTTTAATGGTATAATATAATATAGGCTACAAAAGACAAAATCCTGGTTTCCCCTTAATTGCAAAATAGAAGGGAATCGCTAGCTAACACTGCCCACCACCTGCACTTGAGCTGAAAACGATGGAAAGCGAGAGAGAGAAGGATTTATAACGTGGGAGTTATTACAGGATTTTTATACAGAGAAAAAAACATTTGATTTATTTTATTCAATTATTCAAAATCTGATACTTAAATTATTGAATTTAATTTTGACACGACTGCGTACAAGATTTTATAAGGTTAATTAATTAATTCATTTTATTTGGATGACCTTTTAAGCAGTGAGCTTGACTGACAACAATATTTACTAATTTGTCGATATATGATTGAATGACAATGTAAAACTCTTATTTCAATTAAAAATCCTTAATTATTTTTATCAACCGTCGTTACTAGCGTGATCTTTGAGTATTATTTTTGCAGCGGTTAAATAACTGTTTGCGGCGGTTAGGTAATATAAGTTATTGTTATCTAACCGCCACTAATTGTGCAATGTGATATGATTATTATGGCAGTTATAAAGTGGCCGTACTTAAATAGCCGCCGCAAAGTGGAGCGATTATGCAGCCGGGAGGGTATTATTTTCGCGGTGGTTATTATTTAACCGCCGCTAGTTTATAAAAAATCTAATACCTTATTTTTTTAGCGGTTATTTTACGGCAATTATAGATTAACCGCCGCTACATTTATTGTGGCGGTTTTTTAGTGTCGGTATTAGAATAACCGCCGCTAAATGAGGTTTAACTGTTAGTATTATTTTCGTGGCGGTTATTGTTTAACCGCCGCTAGTTTTTAAAAATCTGTCTCTTAATTTTGTGGCGGTTAATTTGCAGCCATTACTTATTAACCGACGCTAATTTTGGGTCGCATGCGATTAGAATATTATTTTAGCGGCGGTTATGTAAAATTTGATATTGTAACCGAACCGCCGCTAATTGTACAAAAATGTGCCATATGATCTATTATGGCGGTTTTTAGTGTCGGTAGTAGAATAACCGCCGCTAAATGTTAGGTTGATTTTCGTGGCGGTTACTACTTAACCGCCGCTAGTTTCTAAAAAATGTGTCTCTTCATTTTGGTGGCGGTTAATTTGCGGCGATTGTATATTAATCGGCTATTATTTTAGCGGCGGTTATGTAAAATAAAATATTGCAACCGAACCGCCGCTAATTGTATAACAAATCTGAATTTGATTGTTGTGGTGGTTTTTTAGTGTCGGTATTAGAATAACCGCCGCTAAATGAGCAAAACTATTAATATACTTTTCGTGGCGGTTATAGATGAACCGCCGCTATCTTCTAAAAAATCTGTCTTTTAATTTTTGTGGCGGTTAATTTGCGGCCATTGTATGTTAACCGCCGCTAATTTCGGATCGCATGCGCCTTGAGTATATTTTAGCGGCGGTTATGTAAAAAAATATTGTAACGAAACCGCTGCAGCAAATCTGTCATATGATTATTGTGGCCGTTATGTAGTGGCGGTTTAGTTTAAACCGCCGCTAAACCTGGACCTCCTATAGGTCATGTTGCTTTCAAGGATGCTGCAGGGTGCAGACTCTGGCCGCCTAGTCCCTGCCTGAAGCCCAAAGTAGCTCACATCCCTCTCACCTAGGTAGTGGAAAAAGGCTCTAAAAATATGCTAAAAATATGTAATTGAGTCTCAGAACTCCATAACTGGCTAAAAGGCCTTGGAGTGGATCCCATGACATCTTTAGGATGTGAGGCAGGACACAAAGCCCTCCAATCCATTACACCTCATAGTTTCTCTTGTGGTCTTATCATAGACATGCTGAGGGTGTATCTATTTGACATCACCCTGTGTCAATCCCTTGATGTCTATGCTAAAGACAAGTTCATATATATTTTAATATTCTTAATACTATCTTAAATATATATATTACAAAAGGGTCTGTATCAAAGTCAAAGTAGAAGTAATAAATATTACAGTTGACCAAAGCTAATAGTAAAATAATTCAATAAGATTAATTACTCATCGAGCCGTATTGATATACACCTTTGTCATATAAAAAAGACTATGTCAGCACATAATTAGTCCAAATAATTAAATACTTGTTTCTCAAATTTCTCATATTCAAATAAACTAATATAACTTGAAATGATTCAATCTAACGTGACCCAACCGTTTTGACAACTATTCGTAAGCCCTTAATGAACACCAACGTATCATAGACTCATAGTTTATTTCACAATTTAAAATGGACACAATAAATAAATAAATAAATAAATATACACACACGTGTGTTATATATTCAATGCACACAATTGGTCAAAAATATTCAATGCACCCATCTTCAGGCTATACAAAAGAAACAAAAAACCAATGGGGGTTGGTCCAAGTGGTAAGCGGCTTGGTATCGGTTAAGCAAGGTCCCGAGTTTGAGACTTTGTGTACGCAGTTATCCCCGCTGGGAGACTCACCCGCCGTAGCCAGGTGCGCTACCCGGGTCGACCCAAATTAGTCAAGGCTAAGCCTTAGATACTAGGCAGGCAACTTAAAAAAAAAAAAAAAGAAACAAACATACACACACTTACCATTTTTTGCATGCAGACTACTGGTCAAAGGAACACAACCCCTCTTTCACTCTTGCTATCTATAATCACTTCCTACTTTCCTTGTTCTTAACTTCTCTTCCATTCTAATACTAGCTTAATACCTTTGTTACAGACGAAAATTATTTTAAATTTATTAATCTTATTTTTTATATAAATTATTTGAGCTTTGTTATCAATATTTTTAAATGTTAAATGTGAGAAATTATTGAAATTTAAATTAGAAGAGATTTAAAACTGCAATATGTTTAATAAAATTTAATCTTTAAATTAAAAATAATTTAGTTAGGTCAAGTAGAATAAGTTCAATGAATTTAAAATTTGAATTAAAAACAATTTAGTGGTTAAATTTTGTGAAAATAGTCTAGATAAAAAATTATTTAGAATGTGAACCTTGACCATGATGAGGTTTTTGTTTTTTGACCCTAAGGTTATAGGTCTAAATTTTAGAAATAACATCTTTATTTGTTAGAGGTAAAATTACATATATCTATTATCTCTAAACTTCACTAGATAGATAAATTATTGAACACTCAAAGCACTGAGTGAATTATGCTCTACCCAATTTATGCTTCGCTATTGATGATAAAATTTGCTGACAACTTGCACTTTTAGCCAAAAATATCTCTCTTCATAGTACAATCTTACCTATTGGTGCTCCACGAACATCCAGTAATTTCTTTTTTTCATTCAAATTGTTTCTTATCTGACAAATACTTCACCATACTTTTTCCTCTTTTCCCGTGTTTGGCAGCAACTATGTGGTGCAACATTAATGTCTATGAGAATATCAAGAGTCTCAAGAAGTTTGCTGAGGCAATTTGAAGGGACTTTCGTGTCAATTTCCTGCAATAAGTATAGGAGCAATGTTATGGAGAAATTCTTTCAAGAGTCCGGAGAAGAGGATTCTAATTCCATTATCTTGGAACTGCTCAGCCGTCCTAATGTCTCAATGCTTCTTGTGGATCCATATGGGAATTATGTCATCAGTTCAGCTTCAAGGCTTCCAAGGTTAGTACTGCAACATTTTTTCTTTATAGGTAATTGTAGGGAATTATTTAATTTTTTATGCATATAGATTGTAATGTACTAAGACTATGTAATGTTTGTGCCTTAATTTGTAAGGGTGGTGTGGTGAGTATTCACGACTTTGCCACATTGCCGTGCATTATTTGTGCAGTGTCTTAGAAAACATTGTAACGATGTTTCTTATCCAATTTATCCGGTTTGGTGCTAATAAAATTGTCATATAATTGCCATTTGATAGCTTAGTAAGGTGGAAATTGAAAGTGCCTTTATCTCTCTTAGCCATTGGGCGCCAAACTTTACGTCGATTTTATCGTCTAATATTTTTTTCGACAATAATCGGGGCCAAAATTGCTTCGGTTCGTTATAAAATTCATTACCATCATTTTTTGTGTGCTTTCCAATGGTAGTATCGTCAAATGAAGAATTGACGGTAATGCTCTGACAACAATTAAATTGTTTCTTGTAGTGTGTCATGATTCCTTCCAATTTTCACGAGAAACCACATTACTTTCCAATTCTCATGCAATGACATATTTCCTTACATTTCCTGTCCAATACCACGCTTCATTCGAATTCTCATGCAATGGCACATGACACTACTAACATTGCATTTTGTTAGTCACGTCAACAACTAATAGAGCCTCACTAACCACATAAACTAAAACAATATAATTTATGATTTGTTTGGGCTAAAACAAAAAATAAAAATAAAAATTTAGAGACCCAAATTAAATTTCATAAATTTATTAGGGGCCGAAACATATTCTATAAGTACATAGGAATAGAATCATTACTTATTATAATAAATAAATAAATAACCGTTAATTATAACCCAGTTAAAATTTATAAATTTTAATAATAAATATTTATTTTGTAGATATTTTTTCGACCACCATTGTTATTATTACACATAATAAATTTAAACATTTCATTGTAAATTAAATAAAATATTAATACTGTCATTTTTTTTCTATACAAGTACAATTAATTAACACCAAATACTTACTTATTTATTTATTTTTAATTTATTCAAAATATAAACCATTACATAGAAAATTGACTAAATTGTAAATTGTGAATATAATCCTACAATGTACTAATCTTATTAGCTTTAGGAAATGAAGAAAAATTATAAACCTCAATTCATTTTTGTAAACAAAGTAAAAGTGTTGAGTGAGTGTAGCAATATTTAAAGAAAGAGAAAATGTAATGAAATAAAATATAATAAAGTAAGAATGGTTGTTTTTAGAAATGTCAAATATACGAGCATTTTAGGTAGTGGACCCATGGCAAGTAATATATTGAAATTGAAGGGTAATATATAGACATGATTGTTTGGATTAGAAAAATGGATGGTCTTCATGAAAAATATACATGAATAGTTATTTTTGTTACTTAGAAATGTAGAATGGGTGGATTTTATGCGTTCGATTTACTTGATTGAAACTTTGAAGTCGAATTGATTAAATTCAATCTTCATAAAAAGTTATTGAATGGAGTAAGTGTATCATGACTTACTTTTGGAGTCAATAAATTCTCACTAAATAACATATTATCAATGAGAAGTTAAATTTAATCCTACTATTTATCAATAACAGTCTTTAAGCAAAATATAAAGTAAGTATGGACGAAATTACTCACACATGTATATACACACACATTAAATATACTTGATCTCTATAATTAAGGGGAAAATGTTATTAATAGCATAGCCACGACCACTGCCTAGACCACCTCTCTCCTCCACTCACCACCGCGAACAATCACCTTTCCACGTCAGTTTCTCGCTCTCTCAATCGTTCAACCACCATGCCACCCTATTACTGCCACTGTCAACCACCACTCTCTGCCCTTTGTTTCCGTTGGCACTTCGATCTCTCAATCTCTAGCATCAGAGATCAGCTCGTTGGAGGATAGAGGGTACCCTCCCAAACCTTCTTTTTTTTTTTTTTTGAAAAAATAAATACTTCCCCCTTTCCCACAAAATTATTTAGGCCAAAACTTCAAAAATAGAATTATTGCTTTCAATTATAAATTCTTTATTTAATTCAATCTAAATAATATATCTTTTACTTAATTATAATTTGTATCTACTATAATATACATACGTTGTGTCTCTTGATGTCTTATTGTGAAATGTTGATTTTATTTTATATATTGTAGCTTTAATTTAAATTTTTAGAAAATATTAAATTTTTATAATTGTCGTTTTAGGAAAAATAAATTATCATTTGATTAGATCAATAAAACATTATATTTTTTTTCTTCGAATTACTCTATCTATAACAAGTGCACTACTCTTTAATGTTGTCATAAGAAAGAGTAGTAAAAAAACAATTACTCAAGCAAACACTATAGTTCTCTAATTAGTGCTAATTAAATGATTAATCTGCAGAATACCAAAAAAAAATTAATTAATCTGCATGTGTTTTCACTAAATACAAAACTCTAATCTCTTAGATGAATTTCATGTGTTAAAAAGGCTTTGCAAAATAATGGAAACTTCAAGCAACCATTCAATCAACAACATCTATTTTCTACATAAAAGTTTAGTCATGGTGTTCATCACATGAGCAAGCACATATGCAAATTTTTCAATTCAATATATGAATTTTCAATCAACTCATGAATGACAAAATCACAAATTGCATTAAGAACAGTGAAAAACACAAATAATAGAAATAGAAACTTATATTAAGTAAGAAAATCAACTGAGTGACTTGGGCCCACAAAAAATTTGAGTGGGCTAACATTTTTCTAACCCAAAACTAACTACACCTGATATGACCCGGTCCTAAAACAACAAGGCCCAAAATGACAGGACTCGTCCCAACCCATTTTGGCAGCTTTATGACTTACATATCCCATGAAAGTAAAGTCAGAGAAAAACAAAATAAAATCAAACTCAATTCATGCCTTTAATTATAATTAATTAACCAATTAATTAATGTGTTCAATTCCACCAACCTCATTAATATGCATGCAGGAGGAGATTATTTTATGTTTGGTTGCATAAGAGAAGCTCTGTTAGCTGCCTAGCTAGTAGGACGAGCAAATAAATAAATAAATAAGTAAATAAGTAATCAGTTTTTTTAAGATGAATGAACAATTTTTTTATTCATTACGACTAAATTTAAGAAATTCATTTACTACAATTTACGAATCAAATAAAGTACAATCACGAGAATCGAAGAAAGTATCACACTTTTATTAATTAACTAAACACAGCCAAATTAAGACAACCCACATACACAAAAAGGGCAAATAGATGACCCCAATTTATTCCCACTCTCATCATCACACCCGATCCAACAAACAACTATGTCTAATTTTTTGTCTTCTTCTTCTACATATATAATACATAAAATGTACCCAAAAAAAAACTGATAAACAAAATAAAGGAAAGCTTAACACACTAGCGAAAGGGACCTTCATGGAAATATCTCATAAGCTGGAGATACATGCATGTATAATTTTCCGTTTGGAAACTCTAAATTGTGATTTGGACAAAATCTCTAAATAGAGAATTTTGTATTTTTTGGGTCTAAATCATAATTGTTTAAGAGTTTTTACACGAAAAATTACACATGAAACTAAGAATTAATATTCTAAGGGCATTTGGGGTTGCCCTTGGAGTTCTTGATGTCCCTGTAGCAAGGGCACTCATGCTTGTTGCCATAAGTACCAGAAGGAACACATTTGCACTTGCTGCAACATATCCCACAAAATTTGAGGCACCTATCCTTCATCCCTGCCTTGGAGCACCTCTGAGCACACTTGGAGCCGCAGAAACCTAGTAAAATAAAATAAAATATAATTTTGATCTTTATTTATATACATCATCTATTTTTTGGGCTTGTTTGGATGGTACAATTTTTTACCCTTTTTTCTTTTTTTTACTTTTTAAAAGTTAAAAGTTATATTTTTAATTTATGTTCTATTTCGTTATACAACTTATTACTTTCTAAAATGTCAATTTTAGTTTTTTTTTAGAAGTTGAAATATCCAACCTCTCAAAAAGCATTTTTCAAAACACTTAAAATAAAAAAAAAGCATTTATTGTGTATTTTAAATACAAAATAACCCATTCGTAAATTACTTTTCAAAAAATTCATTTTGTGATAAGCTCTATTTAATTTGTGTACCCAAACAAACACTCTTCACAAAGTCAATTTTAGTGTTTGTTGAGAAGTTGAAATACTTAACTTCTCAAATAGTAATAATTAGTTAATAACTGCGAAAAGAAATTAGATCCTTTTTCATTAGTAACATAAAATGACTCATTAACGAAATTTGTAACTCCAATTAACATTATTTAGTTAAATATTGTATTAAAAGTGACATATTATGACAATAAGGAAACATTTCTTTTAAAAAAATTGCACTAGTTAAATTTCTTTTATAAAAATTAAATTCAAAGTTGATAATACATATAATAAAATTACACACACATATTTAGAAGTACATAGAGATCAAGGATCAAGATCAAAGTCAAGTGAA
Source organism: Nissolia schottii (assembly GCA_003254905.1). NCBI lineage: Eukaryota > Viridiplantae > Streptophyta > Magnoliopsida > Fabales > Fabaceae > Nissolia > Nissolia schottii. Next base: position 528,663 of record QANU01028836.1, on the reverse strand, counting down.
AAAACACTATAATAAAATAAAACTAATTAATATATATAAATGTAAACTTACTCCAAATATATATATATATATATATATATATATAATACTAGTAAATTATACTATTATTAGTTGAGGAAAAAAAAATATATAGTGATACTTAGTAAAGGAGTAATGCTACTATATACTAATGGGGGCCTGTGTGATATATATACCTGAACCAGCCATCGAGACTTCAAAGAAAGAGGAGCTGAGGACGAGGCACACAAGAAGCAGAGTTACAAAGGCTAGCTTCATCTTTGCTTTCACAGTTTGTGGAGTATAGAGAGAAGATGTTTCAAATGAGAGGGAGGAGAGAGAACTCCTTTTAAGTTGTGATTTTATTTGTGACAATGGAGTAAATGGAATTAATAAGAGATTGAGTGGCACTCAGTGGAGAACTCCGAGGGAATCCAATTCTGAATAGCTTATTGTAGTTTGGGTTGTGGTGGGGTGTGAGCCAAGTGAAAGGGGTGTTATTTATAGCAATGAATGAAGGGTAGGTGAAATTATAGAAAGGTGTCACTCCCTCTATTGAAATTGTGTCTAGATATATTACGAAGAACCTGATAAAAACTGAAATAGACTATTATCGAATGACGGAGAGAGTAATTTATAAATGTATTTAATTTAAGGGTTAAATATGTTTTTAGTCGGTAAAATATTATAAATTTTTTTTGTATTTTATCCTTAAAAAAATTTATTAGGAAATAGTCCAGACAAATCTTTTTATTAGGACTTAATCCATGTCATCAAGTGGGTTATTAACAGCTGATGTCACAATTAACTTGGTCACGTGGTAGGTCACGTGTAATGTCATGTGTTAATTTTATGTGAACACGTGGCCTACCACATGGCTAAGTCAACTGTCATATCAACAATTAACAACTCGACTTGACAACATAGATTAAATCTTGCCAACAAAACTTGTCAGGACGATTTCCTAACAAAATTTTTTTGAGGTAAAATACAAAATTTATAATTTTTTAGGGACTAAAAACATATTTAACCCTTAATTTTAAGTGTAACTTTTTTATTTTATACTTCCTACTCGACATACATCAAAATGAAATTTATATAAAATTTTAGTTATGATAAATTTGGTTTAATGCAATATTTTTTTATTAGCTATGCTTAAAGAAAATATATGTCTTATACAATAAAATATAAAATCGAACATTTTTATTGATAAACGGTACATTTAATAATATTTTAAGTCACCATTAATTAAATAATTTTATATAAAGTGTAACTTCAACTTCATAACACACAAAAAAAGAAAAGTTACACTTTTAGTAAAGTGTTGCTTTAACAACAACTACACTTTTAAAGTTAAGATGTTACTTTTTGTGGGGCTGGTAAATTGAAAGTAACCTAAAATATTATAAATTATTGTATTTGTTAATAAAAGTTGACCGAAGGAATAACAAAATTTGTCAAATGACAAATATCGTAACACTATTTACCAAAAATTTGGCCTACGCTCACATTTATAATAAAAATTTGACCTAAATCTCCAATTTTATTGATAAAGACAACATTTTGCAATATTTTTTGTCACTCACAATTATTAAAAGTGTAACATTTGTTAAAAATAACGCTTTATTAAAAGTGTAACCTTACCTATAGTGCATTATGAAGTTAAAACTATATTTTTTGTGTGTAAAATTACCAAATTAATGATAACAAAAGTATTATAAAATGTTAACCTTATCAATAAAATTATATATATATATATATATATATATATATATTAAAATACACTTTTTAAGTGTAGCTAATAAAAAGTATAATATTAGGTAGTGATTATGAAGTTAAGGGGATTGATTCATGCTCAATTAGCCTTCGCTATTGCATCAGCTGGACCAAGATTTTAGGATTTATTTTTAGTAAGTGAGTTGTAAATATTTCCGTAAGCATTTTATGAATATATAAAAGCATGGTTCGGCTTAGGATAAGCATTTATCTCACTCTAACACCATACTCCAATTTTCTTTTTATACATTTATTGAATTAAAGTTATAAATTCAGAATTGATTACACGACAGCTACAAGTGTAAATCCATTTGGCGTCAAGGTTGCAAGCTAGATACAGCTGGATGGTGGTTATGTTTTGGTAATATATTCACAGAATCCGCGTACCTTTTGGCTTTATTAATCCCTATTTTTAGGTTTAGGTAAAATTGGGTTTTTGTCGTCATAGTGAAAGAGCATGCAAGACCCTACTATATACTATACATGTTGGACATGGTACCAAATTTGCCATGTATTCATTGCATTGTTGTATGAGTAATGAATGAGTTGTTACTTCTTGGGAGAAACAGCACCGAAGCTTTGTTTACGTGGCTTCTTCTACTTTGATCCTTCTCGATCCCCCCCTCCTATCTCTCTCTCTCTTTATTATTATTTTTTAAAAGTTAGTGTTATTTAGATTATTTAAAAGTGTATACACTTTATTACTCCTTTTATAATGCATCATGAGACACCAACACATCATGAATTCTAACTAACATTTTTGTTTCTTTAATATTTTTGGTGTATACTGTATGTTAGTATGTGACACTCTTAGGTATCGTTTGGTAAACATCTTAAGGCAGAAAATATGGAGACAATAGAGATAGAAACATATTTAAAAAAGGAGACGAAAATATAAAACTTAAAAGTGTTTTTGTCTTGAGATAATTTTTTAATTAATTTTTGTACATCCAAAAAAGAAAAATACAGAAGATATGTCCGAGAAGCAAGGGACGCGTCTCTGTAGTTCCCATATCTCCATATTTTCTATCTCAGAATGCTTAAATGCTACCAAGCCCTCCCATTTGATTTGTTATACTTTTTTCATCTTCATGTTGTTTGTTCATTTTAGTAACTCTCATTCACCTTTAATTCTTGTCAACCAATCATTTCCATAATCAATCACATGACATCTAATCAATGTCATGACGACTAATTATTTTCACAACATCTAATCAATGTCGATTAGACGACAAATCAAAGTCGTAACAACTAACTAATGTCATTCTAACCCTTCTCCATCTCCATTTCTATAAGAATGAGTGTTGTCTAAGGAAATGAGAGGTTAAGTATTCAATTCATCTAGACACTACCAACCCTTCAGTGAGACCACAACACATGTATCTTTTTATTGAAAACAATCTTAGTCGAGCCGATCGAGCGTGACCTCTTGAGTAAGAGAGAAGTCCTTTTTAAATTTTAACACAATTGTACTCCGAGAATTTTGATTAAGTTAAAGCGGTCTCCTAACAAATCTAAGCGCGGTGTCATTTTTTACTTTTTTTTTTTAATATGAAAAATAGTTCAATGCAATAAAAGACTAGCTATAGCTATTTCATTTTAAGCTTAGACTTGTCTTGACTTGAGGGTTCACAGCCTTGAACATGATTTATTCATGAAACTTTACAACTACGAATCGAGTCTATCTTCTTTTATTGATGCTATTTGCATGCTACGAGTTATGGTCAGTCAAAGGATAAAGCCATCAAGGCTATTATTTTATTATACTCATAATTGGGTAGGCATCATAATTTTATAATTGCATTTAGACTATATTAAAAAATCATGCAAAAGTGAATATAATTAAAGTAATCATATAAAACCTTATATTCTCTTAGGGTTTTAATGAGATAAATCATCATCCCAATAAATTTTCCCATATAAAACCTCTTTTTTTCCCCTCAAATTATAATGTGTACTTGTTAATTCTTCTTCCCTTGGAGTAGGTGTACTAAATAGGATGAAAGATAAATAAATAAAGGTAAATAAGTCATAAATTTTAAAAGAAAAAATAGGAGAAATTAATTTTAAAAATTCAGTCAAAAAGATTTTTGCAAATTACACCAAAAATTCAACTAATCCGATCGATCCAACGACCCTTGAGTTCTTGAATGGGATAGAAATCTCACTAGGAGAATTATTTTTTCATTTTCAAAACTCGTACACAAGATCTTTTATTAAAGAATCAAAGAATTTACTAGCCCAACCAATTCTATGCGTGCGTTTTTGGTAATTAAGTATTATACCGTGCCAAATAAGTTAAAAGGGAAGAAAAAACGGAAGAAAAATAGACCCTCATTTTATAATTAACTTTAGATGACTGAATATATTGAGTAGCAGTATCTATTGTACTGTCAGTCCAACCAACCCACCATATCATACTGGGGCCAGCTAATAAAATTTTGATGTTCCAATCAACCTAACTAGTTAAGTTGTTAACTTTTATGAAGTGTTTCATTTGCAACAAGAATAATTCAGTGTTAGTTGTGGATCAGAATCTAACCTTTTTGACATAGTCAGATTGGACCGTAGTATTTGCTAATAGTCTTACCTTGTATGTCTTTTAATAATAATAATAATAATAATTATTATTATTATTATTATTATAAATTCTTTTTTTTTTTGTTACAGCTAAAAAAAATTGTCCGCAGTTAAAGAAATTGATATGTATAACAGAAAAAAAAATTGGCTGTTAAATTTGTCTGTGTTTAACTTTTTCTAGTTGTTGCTTCATTTAGTAAACCTTTTGCTTTCTAATTTTTATTTTTATTTTTTAAAAATGCTAGTGGCATGGCTTAGTTTAGTGGCTTGGCTGAATTTGGGGTGGGATGTTACTTTTGTAAAGTTTGAGGGTGAATGCTAATTTAGCAAATCTAAAAGATACTAAATGCAATTTACTTAAAGATAAGGTAATTCCTTTTTTATTTTAAGTTAGACAAGTTCAATGACAATCATCTCTCTAAGATCAAGTCATATCTTTAAGTTTAGTGACCACTTATAAAAATACTTACAAATAACTTACTAAACTAATTTTTATATGAGTAGGAATTGAACTCAATCAAAAACTTGGCAGATATGTCTTAATAATCAACTATAGCATTTGACTTAATAATAATATTAGCGCTTAATCAACACATTGTTAACTTGCCATGACATATCAAATATAAGCACCCTAAGTTAGTATATGGCAGCTTGATACCTTCCCTACCTCTCTCTCTTTTGTGAGTTTAGTAGCATGTAGTAATTGAGATGAGATACATAGTGGTAGGGTATGGCGTATGAATTATGGGGCTTCGGCCCTTTAGAACACTCGAATGTCATGGTAAAAGAAGGGATAGATAGTGCCACCAAAGAGAGACTATGGTCGCTTTGTGTGAGATATGATTACGACACATATATTTAATATTAAATATAATCACTTTGAGGTAAATTTCATTAAAATCTTATCTAAAAATAAATAGGTGTTGATATGATATCTCGATGTACAAATATTACAATTCATTTTTACTTTGTGTGATCATGCCCAATTGAATCTGCAACGCCCAAATAAGTCTTCTTTGCTTCTCATAAGTATCTAGGACGAAAAAATTTGCCATTTTGCAACAAGTCAAAATTTGTTTTTGGTTTTGTAGTTGGGATTGACAATCTAATCCTGCTTTTGTGTTTGTTTACAAAGAGACATGCATGGCAGAAATAAAGCAACTATCCTAACTAATTCTAAGCTTTCATTTAGGTATTTGACAATTTCTAAGTTGAATCTCATGCTTAAATAAATTATGGGAAAAGTAACCAATCTCTTAAAGGGTATATTAGTTAAGGATATCAGAGTAGAAATATTTTATTGAAAGGTATAACTTTTTAAGTCTCCAATTTATTGAAAGTTATAAAAATTCAAAAACTACTTTTCTTGATTCTTTAATCATTGGTGTTACGTTTGGTATTAAAGATAGAAACATGGGATAAGATAAAAAATTTATGTCACTCTAGATCCTTTTTTTTTATATTCCAATTAAGAAAGAAAATTTTATCCACTTTGTTCTAATTTTAGTAAGGTACAAAAAATACAATTTTTTTTTTGTCATATGTCTTGTCCATATGGTTATATGGACATTGGTTAGAACATTAGGACATTGGTTAGAAAAACCAATAAATTATTGGAATGCTCTTTTTATTGCTTGTAAAATAAAACTTTTAAATAAACACTTATCGTTTTCCTTATTTCCCTTGATTTTTTCCCCTGAAAATTATAGACTCCGAGAATTATTTACAACCATTAACAAATAATAATGAGCTTACAATAGAGTGAGGCTTGATTACCATTTTTAAAAAAAAAACTGAGGGCCATGAAGGCTAATGAGGCCAACCGAGAATGGTGCTTGCGGCTTTGACATGGTAGCGCAGCTTGCGGCGTGAGCTTCATTATCCAAACAAAACACTGCAGTTTGAAAGCGCCACCACAAACAGCCTCTGTCTTTGAGTGAGAGATGCCCTTCATAAAGATCCTTGCAATCTTATCTATGAATATTTAGTTCAATTGGCTTGCTACTTATTATTAAAAGTTTAATTTTGATAATTTTACACAACTGTCAAATTAATTCATTTCATCTAGAAGACTTTTTAAGTAGTGAATGTGATAGTCAATTATATTTGCGGAAGAGATAATAGTGTAAAACTCATTTACACTATCGCCATATTCTAATTAAATTAGTTTATTAATTAGGGGGGAAAAACTTTACCTAAAAAAAAACAAATCATGTGCATTTTACTCCTAAACTTTAAAGATATATAAATTGATTTACGTTGTAAATTGACTTTTATATGATTAAACTATTCTCATTTTTTTTTCTTTAAAAGAAGAGGAGAAGAAGAGAAGAGATAAATGTAATTTAGTCATTTAAAAATTAATTTGTATAACGTTAGAGATTAATTTGCATATTTTTAAAAGTATTTTGGAGATAAAGTACACATACCCTATAGATCAATAGGGTCATGTCGAGGGTTAAAAAGTGATATTACATTAAAGTTTAAAAATTATTTGACCTCAAATAGATTTTCTTAAAGCTAAAATTTGATATTAATTTATTCATTTAAAAAGCTATGTAACATTCTTTAAAAACTCAAATTTTATCGAATGGGGATCAAATAATTGTTTCTAGAAAATATGTCACATTTTAATTTTGAGAGACTTATTTAATGTATTTTTTTAAGAAACAAATACAATGTCAGATTTTAGGCGAATTCTTTGAAACAATGAATAATTATTATAGCATGGTACAACAAATGAAAAATTACCATTGATTTAATAGTTTAAAAATTTAGATGGCCCAAATAGAATTATCATCAATTTCTATAATAATATATTGAATAATATAAAGTATGCTACCCCATTTTATTTCATCCATTCAAAAAAAGATTGCACAAAATTCTTACGTCAGGGTTACTGCAGAATGGTCTAGGGATTAAGAAGGGGCGCATACCTGAGAGGAAGAAGGAGAAAGCTGAGCGGGGTGGGAAGTTTGGTGTATACTAATACTAAGTTAGATCATTAGTGTTTCATTAAGCTTGCCCATTAGATAAAATGGTGTGTGTGATATTTTAAACTTTAATGGATGTACTATAATCCCCAATTGCATGATCAAATAAAACTTAGTCATTGTATCAAAGAATTCGCCCAAAATTTAATATTCAGGAGTACTTTTATATTAAAAAAAAAAACTTTTGGGGACTAAGTTAATGTCACATATATATCTTTTTTCATGCACCCAATGTGTTTACTGCTAATAGTAGTAATTAATTCATTTGTAGTAACTTAATTCACATAAAGTAGTAGATTATTAGTCATACAATATTTTTTAATTCTTATGGATGATTATCAAACTCTCAAACTTATGATTAAAGGACAATGAGTTATCATTATACCACACTTCCCAGTTAATGTCACATACATCTTTTAGTCACCACAATGCATGTTACTCTTTTATTTGAGGAAGATTTTGAGTCTAAATTTTGTTATTTAAAAAAAAAAACTCCTAATGCTGAAGAGCTTTATTTCACAATAATAAGCAGCAAAAAGATCATGTTACTCTTTTTTTTTTGGTCGCTAAAGTTCTTGCTTTCTGCCAAAATAGAGAATACGTCCTCTTTGCTTTCACGCTTCGTCCAGACATTCGCACCGTACGGATCTATGTTCATTGCTGAGCTAGTTTAGGTTTGGGCTTGGCCCTTATGTAAATTGTTGATTTTTTATAGCACTCTTGGTCAAAACAAAAATAACAGAATTAAAGGGCTTTTGACCATTAAAAAAGAAATTAAAGGTCTCAAATACCCTTTTCCTTAGGTTTAGCATGGGCTTCGTTAGTAGCTAGGCCCCATGGTGAAGGCTAAGCTGGGCCCCAATTGTTCATGCTCACTGTGAGCCACAACAGCCTATTTTTCAATTATTTGGGTTGACCCACACTTTATAAAATTCAGATTTGAGTCAATTTATAAATTAACAGTCCAAATCAAACCTATTGTAATTAATTCCCTCACCCATCCACTGTGTCTCACTACACCAATGTTTACAATGCCCTGCTCCTCACTCACTCATTTTTTCTCTCCCGCTCCGCTGTCTTGTCAACTCACAAGTCACAAGTGACAACCACCGTTGCAATTGACGTTGTCGAGGCTTACTTCGTTGTCTAATTTTATTCTTAACTCTCATTCTCGTCATTCTTCTATGATTCTTTCTTGATTTACCTCTGTTCTTTCTTCTTTTGATTTCAATCAGCTCAACTCTTTCTAATTTTTTGCTGATACCCTTAAGAAGACTTCCCACATGTGTTTCATACTGTTTTATTTGACCGTTGCCAAACATGTTTCTTGCTTCCCTTTCCATAAAATTTGCTTTCTAATTTCTTTCTTCCATCTTGCATCACGTTAAGCTTTCTTGCTTGATTCTAGTCTTGTCAAAGATATTTGCTATTCTTTTGTCTTGTTTCCTTTTCCATTTCATGTCTTTTGTAGACAACAGCGTGAGTTTCAGTCATGGGGAGCTTTACTTCTTCTTCTTTTCATAAGTGTTTCTTGCTGAATATTACACGTGACTTCAGCTTTCTTGAGCCACAAATATTGCTTTCCTTTTTGCCCTATTCTCTTCTTTCTTTTTCAACAAATTCGTAACTGCAACACGACTTCTGTTAAGGAAAATATACTTCCTTAAGTGTTGTCCTTGACAACTATATTTTCTCTTCCTTTTCTTGTTGACTGAGGCAAAGAGATGCTTTTGCCTTTCCAATGATACTTTCCATGCATATGTCATTGTCAACTCTTGATTTATTTCACTTTCTTCCTTATTTATATTTTTCTTACCTGTTCCTCTTGGTGACTTACCATCACCTTTCCTTTTACTTTTCCTTGATTTTCGCCCCATTTTGTTGCTGTAGGAGATACATTGCTGCTCCCCAAGTTGAAAGAGTTTTATTTGGTCCTTGTCCTTTATTTTGCTGAAACACTTAATATACATAGTAATGAAATTCATATAATGTTTGTTATCAAATATAATAATTTCAAATTTGAATCAACACAATTGATTCACATATATGCTAACATTAGAATGATAACTCCATAACCAAAGTAGTCACAAAGTAGCCACTTGAAGAAATCCAATATTATAGGGAATCCACCAAGTAATATGATTGTATGAGATGTCCCTGAAACTCAATGATAAGGTACAGTGAAAATACAAACTACAAAATAAATGGAACGGTGAAACAATGCTAGTTGTCATGATTATATAGCATAAATTACATATGATCGATGCCATGTCATGTAATATTCCTTAATTTGATAGGAAAGCACAGATTCTCAACTGCAAAATACTTATGCACTTCAAATTAAAATGTATTTTCTTTTAAACTAGAGAAGTAGAGAACCATTCTCCAAAATTAGACCCATATAGGTTATCTACTCTATGAAGAATGAGTCTTTCCTATTTCCTTATCTATATGTGTTTGCAAGACTAGTTGAACGATCCTCATACTTTTAGTTAGTGTTTAGCATTTGAACTTACATTAACATTATATAAGAAAAACTGAGTTATTGTTGAACATACTTACTCAAAAACGATTTTTTCAAATACTAGTTTGGCTAGTATTTCCTCCCTAAATGAGTTATTCTGTATGAACCTATCATAAATTCACAGTTCCCTCATTATTAATAAAAATATAAAGATAAAAATTATGTTCAAGTAGGGAAAAAGTAAGAGCTAACTAGGAATGTTCTTCTTGTTCCAAAATTTGAGATGAGAATAATCAATGAATAAGTGATACATAGAGTACCTGCAAGCTTGGCAAAGTACCCAGGTAAGATGGCAGAGGACTAGTCAATTTGTTGTTCTCTATATGCATGTATGTCATCAGTTGAAAAAAAAATGAAGACAAGAAAAATGTGAACTTTGAAATAAGGTATATCTGGTTAAAAAATACTAAATTTGAAATAAGAAACTGAAGCTTTGGTTCCATTCCACCAAAGCCAGAAAGAGCAGGTGTCAAACTAATGAACTTACACAATCTTTAGATTTATAAGATTGCTTATGTCAGGTAGCTCTCCTGTAAGCGAGTTGCCATTTTACCACCTAAGTAAGCCAAAATGTATTGCATAAGAAACCACATCAAAGCATGATGTCACCAAAATATGAACTTACACAAAGGAGTCACATTAATGTAATTTGGTTCATAAAGAATGTTAACCACTGCATTGCTATAGTCAGGTATATAAGGCTGATTCAATTTGAACTTTCGAGTCTCGTTCTTACCCAGATCTTCAATCTTTGCGAAGTACGCATAAGCTCGAGCATTGGCAGGGATGTCTTCCAAGTTCAACCTGTAGCTGAGTACTCCATTTGTGCCAACTACTGCAGTTAACATAACTCTAACCGGTGGATATTCTCTTGTCTCTGTTTCGATGTTCTCTGTTGTGCTAACTCTTTTTGTGCTTGGTGCTACCCCAACAAGATAATTTTGCCTTCTAACAATACCAGAATCCCAAATTCTATCATATGGATCATTCGGGTACCTAAGAAATATTTGTTGAAAAAGATTACATCAAGCTCATGCTATCACATATGTTGAATGTTTTGACCAATTAAGCTAACCAAGTAGCAATTTTAAAGACACGCATTCTTTTAAGGTAAAGGGTTTTGCTAAAAGGCATTCAGCACTGGTTAAGGAATCATAAAAGGAAATTTTCGAAAATAAGTTTTATGTTTTACTTTCGATTCCTTAGCCGGTGCTCTTATCAAACTAATTAGAAAATCTTCTATTTTTATTTTGTCTAACCCACCAGTATCAGAAATCCACCGAACTCCTCCTAATTTAGCCCAAGTCGGATTAGCGACTCAACCCCGCTACAGGGGTAAGGCTCCCACAACACTAACTTTGTCCATCCATAATATTCTAACCGAGACCTTGTTTAAGGGGAACAAATGTCAAACCACTTGAACCAACCAAGCATTGGTTAGCTAAACCCTCTTTAAGGAGTAATCTTCCAATCCAAGAAACATCGGCGTCCTTGTCGTGTGAAGCTCATATCTAGCCTCAGGCATCACATAGAGGATTCCTGGTTGATTTGAGAGTTCTTCGGCTTCTTGCGTGGGGTTAGCCTTGTGGAGAATCCATGAGCCACATGTTTGTAAGTGTATAGCATTTGTGCTGAGCTTGACACTGATCTCAGTGATGACTCATACCAATTGAGATGATCACTGAAAGTTTCTGGCACATAGGACTTGTCCATGCGAATTATGTAATTCCTTTTGGCATATTATGTTCTCCTTTCAGCTTTGGTGTGTTTGGCACATAGCATCAACAACAGAATAATCTGAAGAAGCTTACAATTCAAAATCTGTATCTTCATATTGTCACACAGTGCTTCTCTATTCGTGTTTAGTGGTGTTTTTTTAAAAAAAATAATAATAATCTTTGGTGTTTTATTGTGTTTGTTGGTTTAGATAGTAAGGGATGTAAGGTTTTCCTTCAAAACAGCAAATAAATAAAGTTATATAAAATAATAATTTAGAAATGTGTTGCTAAATTGAATCAAAATTCATTGTGAGGGTTTATCCAGGGCTTCATGAAAAGGCACTCTACTTTTTTTTTTAAATGCAAAAAATTCTAATTTATTTATTTATTTTCTATGGCTTCTCTACTTATATATAATCATTCACTACAATGAAAGACTATATAACATGTGTCCCATTGTGATTACAAAAGTTTTTCCCTGAAATATCAGGCTTTTTAATAGTGATTTAAAAAAAAATCTTTCTTTAAATACATTACTTAAATTAAATTGCTTAATCAATTAAATGCAAGAGGATTTTAATATGAGGGCATTGCAGTTTATTAAGTTGTCTTTAACAAGAAGGGATAATGCTTAGTTCTATCTCTAGAATTTACACACGTGTTTATTCTACTCCCTAACAAAAAATAAAATTCTTTAATTTTTGAACTTGACAATCATTAGATCCGTTAGTCTATCCATCCCTAAACTTTAAAAAATGTCATAAATAGCTTTTGAACTTTATAAAACATGTCATAAGTAATCTTTAAATTTTACAATTATCAAGAACTATTTGGGGCACCTATTTTAAAGTTCATCCACTGTTTAGGGCATGTTTGGTAAAGCTCATGGTGAGAGGAACTAACGGACTTTTCGATTGTCAAGTTTAGGACATGTCTTTTTTTTCTATTGAGAGACTAGGTTGAGTACATGTAAAAAGTTTAAAGACGGAATTTGACATTAACCCTAATAAATAAGCATTGGCACATATTTTGTCAAGAGGCTATGAAAAGTTGGAAAACTTGTTTTAACATTTTAACTCTCCAAAAAGCATTTTAAGAAGAGTGCAAATCTTAATGTAGTCAAAAATATTAGAAAGTTGTTTCTTTGTATTCATTCATTTGTCTAATTCTCATGCTTGTTAAATTGTATCTGCATTATATTTGATGCAAACTTATTAATATGGTGGACTTAATTACCATAATTATTAAATTTGGCTTAGTGGTCACTTAGTTGTATCACTGAATTATTGATTGATCTGTTGAATTAAATATAATTAAATAAATATATAATAATATAATAATATAATAATATTAAAAATATATATAATATAAATATTAAAATTTCATTGCATATAAATAATTTAGTATATATAGTTTAAATATCTATTGGAATATCATATAAAAAAATATTTATTAGAAATTTAGAATAAAATATACACATTTTATCTCACTTTAAAAAAACTTAACAACATTGAACTAGACCATGTGCTAAAAGCCCAAAAGCCAATACACGGCCCCATAATTTTTTGTGCTAACATGGTACACAGCCCACAATTTGAAACTTAAAAATTGATCCAAACAGTTTTTTATATATAGCTTTTGACTACAAAATGTTAAAAAAATAATCATAAGCTCTATTATCCAAACGGATCTTGAATGAAGAACAAATTAGAGAGTGAGACCCAGAAGAAGTGAAGCAATATTCACAACCCTAATTTTTCCAAGCACACGTGTAGTCATGCTCGTTCATCACATACCCTTAATTTGCTCCTAAAGTTTATTCTATTTTAGGAAGTACAAACACTTTGTTAGATTGTCGTGTTTCGGTGTCCAACATATTGTAAACATCAACACACAAAAACACTCGTCCAACACATATATCACACTTGTTTGAAAGTGTCTAAAAAAATTCATAATTAACCGTGTTCGAACTATATGTGTGTCCGATTTTTACCCTAATTGGGATAAGAGATTTCCTCAACTGAGCTCTACCTACATGGATCAAACTTGTCCCAGGCAGCATCCCTAGGTCCTCATGCCTTCACATACATTTCTGTGTTGGCCTACCTATGGCAGTTTGTCCCGATGTATGTGTTCATAATTATCAAAATTGTGAGTCAACTTGTAAAATCATATGAGTTTACGTTCCTAGATCATAAAATTGAGTTGACTCATATGTAAACCCATTTCTATGTAAACTTGGGTGAACTTGGTCAAACTCGATCAAAATCGCGAGTTTACCTTAGAGTTTATCAGTTTGATGGAAAATCAAGAAATATTAAATGACACACCCAAAGCCAAAACGACTAAGTTTTAAATGACTTTAAAAAAACTAATGAAAGGGGACATCGTTTTGGCACATCTGAAGGGTCTCTTTCTGCCTGTCATCCCCTTTCTCATTCTCTCATCTCCATATGCAAGTGTCTTTTAGTTATGAAAAGAGATGAAAATTTCTGTGTTCTAATATCATTCATTTAGTGCTATAATGTAGATATGCTCGGCACATCATAAATGGATGAAATGACTACTGTCTAATGCACAAACATTGTACCCAAAATAGAGAGATTAGGGAGGAAAAGGAGAGGATATATTAACCAAACAAGAATTGAAGTTAGTTCTCCAATAGGGTACATTTGTAAGATCATTTAAATTTGTTAGAAAAATGTTACTTTTCTTGAATTTGAGGTTAAAATCTCCTTACAATATTATATATAGGAATTAATCATGAAGTTAGACATTTGTAACCTTTTTTTTTTAATCTTATCCGAAGACATCTGTGACATGTTTACTAATTAGATTTTAGCTTCTTTTAAATTAAAAAAATATGGTTGTGATGTTTGTTACTTGACTGGCTAATGTGAGATTTCAAAATTACCATATATTTTTTAAAATTTCAAAAGGGGGCTAAAAGCCTAAAATTCTTATAATTTATTTTTATTTGATCGATATGGACATAGAATTCTACATGAATGAGTTGGTTTTTCATCAGGAATGAATTGGACTAGTATTCCTATAATTTATTTTTATTTGTGTTTTATTATGATGTTAAAGATATTAATTTAGAGTCGAAGTGTTCAATTATAAATTTTAAGTTATATTAAATTATATTTTTGTAACATAATATTTTTAAAATATATTTTTAATATTAAATAAATTCATACAAATTTATGATTGTAGTTTATGAGTAAAATTTACGGAGATTTCACTAATTTATTTAAATTATAGAGTTTAATAACGTTAGATGCATTAACTCAATGCGTAACAAATAGTGGTGACTTTTTTTTCTTTTTTCGTTTTCAAGAATACTAGTGGTTTAGATAACTATAGGGTAATATTTCAAATTGTAAGAAGATGACAAATAGGAAAATAGGGATGCCACTTTCCCGTGATCAGCGACGTGATTAAGAGAAAAAGTGCTATGGAAAAAGCAAAAGCTTGGTGTCAAGTGCCACGTCCTTTTGCCTAATTGCTAATTTGGTTAGTCAAAAGTAGTATGTATATGACTTCAACTAGCTAGGGTTACGTTTTACGGGCCCCACACCTCACCTTACCACACCCACTCAACTCAAGAGGAGGGGAAGATCACAAGTTTGCAACCCCTTTTGCTCTCTAGTAGTATTTCAATATTCCTTTTTACATTATTTAATGAAGTGGCCAATCAATAATCCATGAAACTAATTTGAATATACTAGTTATCATTGTAAAGTTTTGTTATATTATCAATTACATTCATATTATATCTTATATATATATATATATTTCTTTTACATAGTTAATAATCAACAATTGATTCAAGTAGTTGGAGATTTATTTTCTTTAATCAAAATTTCAATTGATATTGTGGTTGAAAAAATTGTTATTTTATAAAGTTTTATGTCTTCGGTGAGCCAACTCAGTACTTAAATTAGATTAATTAGAATCTAATAAATTTTAGATACTAATTTTTATAATAAAAAAATTAAATAATTTTAATGATATGACTGCATATATTAACTAAAATTTTAATTTTGATGCATTATTGATATTAAAATTTATATTATCATTAAAGCATAATCTGTTATAGGTGAACTTTTAAGAATCAACCATCTTTATTGATGTTATAATATATATGATTGAATTTTAGAACTCTTTTATATTGTTTTTGTATTAAAATTAATTTTTATAACTAAATAATTGTATAAAAATATTTTATACACAACATCAAAATTAAATTTATATTGATCTATTCCAATAGACTGATACAGCTATGTATCTACGTCCATAAAAAAGCATATCTTTTTTGATAAAAATGGAATTGACCTTGTACCAATATTGTTGTCGTATCAGAATTGGCTAGTTAGTCCCGGTGGTTCATTATTCAATTTTCATTTCCCTCGTGGCTCCAAGTTGGGAAAAATTCCCACAATAAAATAAACAAAATATTTCTTTCTCCAAACGAATTAATTGTCAAATTATTTTTAAAATAAATTAATTTTATTATAATTATAAAGAGAGTCAATTTAAATTGATTCTATTGTAACTCGAATTTTTTTAATTAAAAATTAATTTAAATCAACTTCTAATTTTTTAAAAATAGAAGTCGATTTAAATCAACTTCTGTAGTATTATTGTCATTAATTTTGTTTCCTTCTTTGTCCAATTGTTTATTTCGATTTCAAAAAAAACATTATTTTAATTTGATGTAAAAAATCAATGCACAACTATTATGCTATTTTTCTTCTAATTAAATTCAATTATATAAATCAATTTAAAAAATTAATTATAGATAGAATCACGTTGATTTGATTTCTATTTTTTTATCAAATGAAAAAAATAAAATCTCTACCTGTCTAAATAATTTGAAATACTGCTATTTTTCATAGTTTAGATACTGTGATTAATTATTCTTAATTATAGCAAGATCATATGATCTCATATAATTATAACAAGATTGTATGAGATCAAATAATTATAACATGATCCCATAAGATCTTATAAACCTATCTTGTACATTATATTAAGTATATTAATTAATAGAAAAAATATGTATTACTCATTCAGGTATACAAATTAATAAAATTTTTAAAAATTATACAATATGACTTTTTAAGATGGTTATTGTAAAAAATAAATTGTAATGATACGATTGGATGTACAAGTAACGCAACTTGTAATTGTATGGACTTTTCTATTTTAGACGTGATAAAATTATATGAAATTAAATTCATTCTATCACATAAAAAATAAAAATCATTATACTTTTATGCTAATCGTTCATAAAATCTTGATATAATTATATGATCTCATAAAATTTTGTTATAATTATATAATCTCATAGGATTTACTCATATAATTTATTTTAACAAAATTTATTCTAGAATTATATGATCTCATAGGATTTTGTTATAACTATATGAGATCAAAGGATATTGTCATAATTATATGAGATCATATAATTGCCAAATCAGTCTAACATCCAAATTATTTATTACCAAAATCAAAATTATTCATTACCAAAATTAGTAGTTTTGTTTTAAAAAAATAGAAGTCAATTTGACACGACTTCTATTAAAAAAATATAAAATAAATAAAACTGTGTTACACACGAGTCGATTTAAATCGACCCTCTTTATATAAAAAATGTTTATTTTGATAATAGTTTTACAAATGGTTTATCATAGGGATGAGTATATTTATAGGGGAATTATTCTTGTACACCTAAGTATTGCACACCTAGGCTCTTTTCGGGAAATAGTGTACTGACTCAGCACACCATTAATTGTTTTACCGTAATCACCCACGCACAATTTTTGAGATAATCGAAAAACAAATAACCGCTTTGCACATTCGTTAGCAATTTTTTTAGATGTGGAGATTTTTTTGTTTTTATTTTTTGCTCATTCTCTCTTGATTTTTTGTTTCATTTTTTATATCTGGTGTTTTGTTATGTAATTGTGTTCATCGTGATCGTCGATGTCGACGAATCCACCAAATTTCATTGGCAAGGAGTCATCGTTTACGAAGTTGATGGAAAGATTTGTCAATACAACGGCGGTGCCACCACCAATCACAGTGGAGGAAGGTAATTATTTAGTGAATTAACGAGTAGGTCGTTTATAATACGATGGTTGTGTGGTGAATAGGCAAATGGTTGTGTCTAAGCATATAATAAAGTTATGTCTCACACATTTAGAAGGTTAATTTGGTCTCGAATATAACATAGACATGCCTAACCATTTTGTTCTTATTAGATCCAACCATACAACATTTTAAGACTTAAACATTACATGCATCTCGACGACCTAACCATAGTTAGACATAACCATAAATTACAATGACATAACCACATAACATATACAGATACAACATGATAATGCAAACAGACACAACCAACTAGCAAACACAGACACAACCATAATAGATAATGAGACACAACCCTTTGGTGAAAACAGACACAACATTTTATTATAATCAAACACAACCTTTTCGTGAACTCAAACCTAACCTTATTAAACAACATGACCTAACTATTATTTAATCGAAGCAAAGAGAGGGGAAAAAAATAAAACATAAAAATGTTGTGATCACAAGCAAAAATAGCAAAATGAAAGACGAAAAAGATGGACACAACAAAAGACGAACAGAGGAATGTTCGATGATGAACTCGTATAATTCAAATGAACTAGTAAGGGTTAAGTCTTACCAGTAGATACAGACAGAAAAGTGTGGGTTGATGGAACGGATGAATAATCTAAGAGAAGAGGAAGCAGGAATATGAACTAGTGATGAAGAAGAATTAAGAGGAATACGAGAGGGTTGTGATCGTCGCAAGTGAGTCATGTTTTTCCCATTCTTTTGGACTCCAGGGTAATGAGTCTTTTTTTACAATGAATGTGCAATGAGTGTGCAATTAACATATGTGCACAAATTGGGACTTGTATTTATATTATTTTGGTAAAATATCCTTGAATGACCCGTTACTATAGTATTATTATTATCGATGAAAGCCGGAACAAGAAAAGAAAAGGAAATTATATTAAGATGAGGAATTTTTTTAGCTTCCATTTTAGGTTTCTTCACGTAGCTCAGCGACCTACCAATACCTATTAACTATAGGCTTCCGAAGTAGTTGGTGGATGGGTGATGTTTACTTGACAAATGTGGCTTGATTGGAATAAAAAGGAGCAACTGATTTGTGCAGTATAATTTGTGGAGTTTTACTATTATAAAGTGTGAGGGATAATTTATATATATAAAAAAAATCACAATCTAAATACTGATCAAGCAATTAACGATAAATACAAGGTTGAACCCAAAGTTTAGTGGTTATTTTTGCATACTTGAAAAAAATGGAAAGACCCGATTGTGCTCAAGTTATAAAGTGGATTAAAAAAAAAATTCTTACTATCTTAGTCAAGAAAAATTTAATGATAAACAGAATTTTTTATAATTAAAAGTTAGATGTTTTTAACACCGATCATCCTATTAGATCAGGAAAAAGCCCCATGACTTACAAAGTGCTTATATATTTACTTATAATATCGTTCACCAAACCAATCCTCGCATTGGCAACGAAATCAAATTTACGTCCACAAGAGATACAAGGTTTTTCTTATAAACTATGTCAACTGTCATTGACAATTATGATAAATATTAGAGTTTAATTGTGATGAAGGTCAATGTAAATCTATAAAGTGTTACGAAATAGTGCAGATGATAGAGTATTTTAACTAATTAAGTATGGGTAAAATGGGAACACAAAAAATAAATAGGCAAAAACCCTAACCCCAACACAACAGTAAGAAAATCAAAGATAAGATAGAATGATTATACCACAAATTGTGAAAATGCAATGTTGTTAAGGGTTTATTTCCGCCCTACTCAGAACAATTGTTCAGTGAAAAGGCATTGACAAGATTTTTCTCTAGGATTAGATGTGGGGCTCCTCAAGAACTTGTCCATAAGCAGTTCTTGGTAACAACGAGCAACCATGTCTTGTTCCAATCTCGAATGAGTGTCGAAGGTCGTGGGGTAACCTCAATAATTTCACAGTTTGTACCAGATGAAGAGGAGGAAGATGGACAATTCAGATTAGGAAGCAAAATGTCGCGAATGAAGAAAGAAGAAGAAGAGACAGATCTGGTTGGTTGGTGTTTGGTCTTGTCGGTTGCAAATAAATAAGCCAAGGTTACTTATAATTTAAGCCAAACCCAACGGTTATAAATCAACACAAACCCAATTGACCAAGTCAATGGCCCCACGGTTATGTGACAAGACAGAAAGACCACACAACTAAGTCTCTAACAGTCACAAAATAAGGTGGGTGGCCCAACGTTTTTATTACAAATAAAATGAGAATTGGGCCAAACATAAAACAATGAGGCAAAAGACCAATTGGACTTACACACACGTGACAGGCAGCACACTTGTCTATGATATGACAAGGTCCAAGTTCATATTGCTAGCTTAATACCATAAGTATTAACTTGTAAAGCATATCCATGTATAAAGGCTTAACTTAAGCCAACTCTAAACAATGTGAGACCTGTACTTTTTAGCAAAACTAAAGATTAAGTTTGAAACACACTTCGACCATTTATTTCCAGGGACAACAATGGAGTGGGGGTGGGGTGGGTTTTACTGACTCTGGCCCCGCCCTGCACCCTATTAACATTAACCTTTATTGCGCCCCACCCTCACCCGTGGGTTTTAAACATTATAACCCACACTCGCCCCGTGGGTACCCACCCCACCCTTTTTTTAGAACACCTGTTGAAATACTATAAAATTCAATCAACATATAGATTAACATAATCATATAATAAAATACCACAAATGTCAACACTCAATATTGATTAAATATAGAAAGATCCAATAGCAATAAAATAACAAGCAAATAATAACTAAGTTTTCAATAAGTCACACAGAAATATCTAAGATACATATAAGTTTCAAGCAGCAGCCAAGTCATTTCTTGTCTCTTGTGTAGCTTTCCAACTTTTGAAGCTATCGTTCTTCACTATCTCCATCGATGGCTAGCGACACGACGCCGCGAGAGAGAGACGAGCAAAAGAGGAGGAAAATGAGAGGAGCCCATCCTGTCGGTGGCTGGCGACACGACACCGCAAAAGAGAGAGAGAGAGAAAGACAAGACTCACGAGAGAGAGATGCGCAAAGAGAAACGAATTTGTGACTAAGAATTAAATTTGTTCTTTGCAACTGTTGAGTTTTTAATAATTAGGATTAAATAAGCTTTATATAATTTTTGTTATTATATATATATATTAATATTAATATATTTTTATAATATATAATATATAGGGTGCGGCTTCACCTTATACCTTACCCTGCTCTACCCTGAGCAAGTTAGGTAGGGCAGGTGCCCCGCAGGTAGGGTTCATGTTACCGTCCCTATTTATTTCTAACATAAAGAATTTTTACACAAACATTTAACCATCTTTTGTCATGTCAACAAAAATGATTAGCTCTCTCATCCACACTCAAAGTTTAACCTCTTTTACCAATGTGTTAAAATATGTTTGAATGCTTGTGTAAAATTCTTTTACGCTGATAGTGCATCATAATTAAACTCAATATAATAATATATCTTTTTGATCTATTATTTTAGTATTCATATCTTACGAAATTTTGAATTGTTAAAATTTTCATTAATAACTGAAATTTGGAATTTTGTGGTTTTTTAGAGACAAATCCTAACTTCTATACTTGGTTCGAGACTGACACATCGTTCAAAATATAAAATAAGGAAAAATTAACGACTGTCTTAAAGACAATTGTGAAGTAGTTTAAAGTAAAAATGTTTTATTAAAAATGTAAACTTTTAAAATTTTTAATACAGTAAAAACACTCAAATTTTTTTATTTTAAATTTCGTAATAAGTATTCTAATAACACTTATTAAAGAAAATAAAAAACTAAATCCTAACTTGTGTATCTCTCGTGGGTTTAGGTAGGCACCAAAGCATTTATTTAATTAACATGTTTGAATTCCCGTCTGTACATCTCAAATCATGATTTGAAAGGTATAAGTTGAAATTCAATTCATTTCNTCTCAAATCATGATTTGAAAGGTATAAGTTGAATTTCAATTCATTTCAAAATATTTAGTAATTTTACATCTAATTATACTTTAATATGATTTTCGATCTTAAATCATAATTTAAGTAGAAGGTAAAAGAAATTACATTTCATTAAATCAAACTCTAATTTGTAAATTAAAAAAAAAAACTCTAATTTGTAAACTATAGACCAAACACGCTATAAGCATTTCCCTGTTAATTCCCATTATCACCCAAGCAAATTAATTGCATGCATTAATTTCTTAAACCAAGTTTCAAATCATGACATACTCATGTTAGTAATTACTCTCTCCTTCCGTCTACAAATAAAAAAGTCTTAGTTTTTTTATAAAAAAATTGTTCATAAATAACTATTATTTTAAAATTTTAATGTAGTATTAATTAAATTTTTTTAAGTGTATCCTTATGTATTTTTTTTCACATACTCGTTAATAACCAACTATTTAATTCAATTCCCATTGAGGAGTATTCCAATACAACTATGCACAATTATTTATAAGGGTATTTTTGTGAAAGACAATTTTAACATTTCCTTAATATGCATGCAAAAAATCTTAAATGACTCTTAATAAAACATAGAGGATCAAATTGAGCGTTTTAAAAAATATATCTGATCAAAGTGCTTATTTAAGTATAACTAAGGAACCAAAAGAGGGTTTTACCTTTTAAAAATGAAGAATTAGATTAGATTATGGTGAATAATACCAACATGGAGTTGGTCAAATAAGTAATGATAAACCTTGAATCCTTAACTAGTAGTGTCGAGTTTGAGTCATGAGAATAGACAAAACTCTTGTTGTGAGATCCTTACCCCTATAAAAGGGCTTTTAGTTGGGTCAATCCGAGTTAATCGATAATAAGATTCAAATATCAGTATTTTAGTCGAGACAAAAAAAAGATTATGATGAATAATGACTTGAAAACTCAAACTCTTATATTGTAACAATTATGTAAGAGTAAGGGGAAAAAAATTATGTAAGAGTCAAATTAAAAAATTTGATGATATCATGTAATTGATCAATGCCATGAACTGTTTTTGGTTTCGAGGGTTGGAAAAATAGTTTGCAAAATTAAATATTTAATATTTAAAATAAATTGTCAAGGGATGTGTTAATAATTATTAAGCTCTTCAACTTTCTAAGAGATATGTTTTAATGATCATATTGGTTCATGAAAGGGTTCATAAAATCCTATTTATTGATCCTCTTTTTCTCTCAAATTTGATATAGAAAATTGTTCTCTTTTTCAAAAAAATTCAAATAAAAGTTTTTAGATTTGCTTTCTAAAAACTTCAAGTGCTTGGATTAATTCTAAGAGTGGATTGTTGGAAAAACATGAACAACTAATAGAGGCAATTAACACCTTAAGAACAAGGTGGTATTTGATCCTGTTTTAAGGCGTATAAAGATTCCATCTTCTTCTTCCATAGCCATTTGGGTAACATCTATGGAACTCCGACATCCAAACCCTATAAGAAAAATCTCAACTAATTAATGTGCCCTATCGAATGAACCCTGACATCTAGCCCCTATAAAAAAAAACTCGACTAATTAATGTGACCCAACTTGATTGAGGCCTTTTAAAAAAAAGTAAAAATCTCTAAATGAGATTAAAAAAAACTTAATTGAGGTCCTTGAAAGAAAGTAAAAGTCTCTAAATGAGACCTTTTTTTTAATGTTTTTTCATTTTTGGAATGTAAATTCAAGATCTTTGATTAAAAACCGAAACACCTAGTTACGACATCTACCAACCCATGAACGTTGGTATATCATGAAAATTTAATAGCTATAAAAACAATTCCAGTATGTAATAATACTAGTATGAAACACACCATGTTCAAGAAAATTAAAGCATGCACATTGTAGCATGACTGTTTATTTCTGGTTTCCAGCACATACATTGAATAAATACTTGCTTTTATGTATCGTTCATACCTTATTCTTGATTGATTGGTTTGGTGAACTATGTTTTCAATGACCTAGCTAGCTAGTACCCACTAATGTATTGTTGAATGATCTGTAGTCTTGTTTATATAGAGCTCCAATTTGAAAGTCATATATACGCCAGGTATTAAAAGAAAAAAAGAAAATATCTCTCTAGTATTTGTAATTTAATTATCACAAATTATATAGATAATTTGACTCTAATCAAACAGTTCAATATTTATTCTAAAAGGAAAAATAAAATAAAATAAACATTATTGAATAAAAAGAGGCATTAAAATAACCATCGAATTAACAATTCATCCACGGTTTCTATTTGAAAATTTAAGTAGGAACCATTCTGAAGGAGGAGGTACAATATTCTTTATATAACACTGGGACATGCGTGTTAATATAAAAAGGTTAAGTGACTCCCGTATCTTTTAACAATATAAATATAAAAAAAATCATATTATTAAAAAGTGTGAATCGCATAACCTTATACAAAATTAATTAATATTTAATTAGTTAAAGTATTTCGATATTTGTTCTCCTTAAATAAAGTCTCAAATTTAAGTTTTGTCAATATAAAATAAAATTAACACTGAGATTGAGAGAGATTTATCCCATATACATATACATACATATACATATATATATATATATATATATATATATATAATAAGTTGATATGCATTTAGCCAAATTAAGTAGAGTTTAGTGAAATTCAAACATAGGTGATTTTGATCGAAAATAAATATAAAAAAAATCATATTAACGGATAATTTATTTGTGTAATTTTGAGGCGCATGCCGAGGTTGGTGATGTTTTGAAGATGTCTCATCATCATCATGGATATGCTCTGATTAAAGTATCCCAAAATGATTATGCACGTTAGACATTGGCTAGGCAAGAGTGTGGAGGAGAGGATACAATTATATGAAAAATCTTCATTTTGACCATTGTTTAGCGTTGCGATTCGCTAGGGTATTCATTCACTCACGAGATAGGTCAATTAGGTTTAACTTTGCTTGCACTTAATTTAGTATTTTAATTATTAAGTTCATATTTAACTCAATTATGACTTAATCAATGATGAATATTGAAAATGTACTAAACTTCTTTTATTATTCGTCTAAATCACTTAATTATTAAGTGTGGAGGTGGAATAGTATATATTATATAGAGTTTATTCAACTTCAATTAATTTGACTCAAATAGAGTTAGTTCATTACATAAATAAAATTCTTGTAATATTATTTTTTTTATTCACGTAACGTAAATTCAAGAGATTGTTTAAGGACAACTAATGTGTCAAACTATTTAAACTAACCATACTTAGTTGAAAATATACTAATCTAAAATTTAGTTAAAAATATATAATATATTTATTTGTCGTGTCAAAACTCATAATTTTTTTTGTAATACATAGTTAAGTTTTAAAAATTTGAATTAGAAAATTAAAATTTAAAATTTGCTTCACAAAAAATAATTTTAATTTTTTATTTATCAAATTAAAAATATTATCATACCATTATGATACTAAAGTTAAATTCTAACCCATAAAAGATGTTTATAAAATTAAATTAAATGGAATTCAATTTTCAAATCCAAGTTATAAATTTTAGAATATTCTATAAAATCAAACTAAATGGAATTTAATTTTGCAACACCAAGTTAAATTAGCTTCTATGTATTATAAAATTCAGAAAAAATTGCATCAAGAAGCTAGTTAAATTAGCTTGTGAGCAAGCTAGAATAGGTTTTGACACTAATCATGTGCCTCACACAGCACAAATTCTCACAAATCACAAAACGAAAAAACGAATCGCCGTTTTGATGTCCCGTTTCTTTATCAATTGAGCTGAGGTGAGTTTTTGTTGTTTAGTAGATGTCCACTTCTCATGCCCAATCCACTCCAATCACTCCCCTACTTCTCTAAACGTAAACATAATCAAGAAAAATGTTATTTAGATTTATTAGCTATTAGATATTACAAATTTATATATATTTTTTTATTATTAGATAAGATTTTATGAGATGTAGTTAGAATTTTATTTAATGATAGATAAAATATGAGTTGAGATAATGTCTTACATTTTATAAATACAAGTAACATAACTCTTTGAACAATGAAACATTAAAAAAGTAAGAAACTTATTTAAAAATGAGAGACACATAACCTTATTTTTGTTATGAAGTTATATATATATATATATATATATATACACACACACACAAAATAATGTATGCGTACGGTTTAACGAGAGACAAATTACTCCATCTTTGCTATGAAGTTTTTTATAATGTATGTTCAGGGTTTTAAATACATGTAGGTCATAATCTTTTAAATGCATGTAATCAATTCACAACCTTCTTAAATTTATTTATTTTTTGTTGTTATCCTGGAGATCACACATTAATTACAGCGGTAGTATATATGACAATAATGATGAGAGATCTTATACAACACAATTTTGCGAAGATATGTGTGGTTTTTTATCATTAATTTTTTTATTGATCATGTTATGCATGAGTTTTATTTTCCCAATTAACAATAAAAGATTATACATGATTTTAAATGACAAGAGAAACCATTTCATACTAAAATTGTTATTTGTATTCATTTTGGGTGAATTATTTTATTAACTCAGTCATTTATCTACTATTTGATAATATACAATGAAGTGTTAATTCCATTAAAATTTCTTTTAATAATAAATTGATAAATAAATCAATATAATATTTAACATAAAATATCTAAATAACACGAATCTTTTTATACGGTGGCAAATTTATTAATTGAAGCTTATAATGCGGTGCGAGAGAAGAGAGAAGGGTAATGCCTTTTCATATTACAAGCAGCATTTCCCATACGGAACAAACCCTGAATTTAATTCTCTTATAAGAAAAAGAAAACAGAAAATGTTAGCACAGTAGTGAGTAGGCATTATAGACCACAGTTTTACTTGTCCCTCGGCAATATTGTCCTTTAACTCCCAAATTGATTCCTTTTTCAACACACACATCACAAAAACTACTTTTCCTTCTATTCTAATCTCAGCCAACAAAAACACACACACACACAATCAGAAAAAAACTCGTTCTCTTCCTTTCTTATTTCCATTTCTAAGTTTTGTTTTTATATTCAGCTCTCTCTCTCTCTCTCTCTATCACTCTCTCACAGCAACTACAACACAGAATATAAGGTAGTAGAAGAAGAAGTAGAATAAAGAGGGAGAGGTTCAGTGAGAGTGCTTTTTATTTTTTCAACACTGTTTTGGGCCGTGGCAGTGGCAGTGGCAAACTCGTAATAATGGAGAGGAAGCAGGGCTTCTTTTCAGCGCTCAAGGACGAGGTCGTCCGCGGCCTCTCGCCGGCGAGGTCACGCGCCAAGAGCCCCGCCAGGAGCTCGTCCCCGATGTCCTCCCTCCTCCGCCGCCGCAGGAAGCACCACGCGCCGCCGACGGAGCTCTTCGTCTCGAGATCGGGGAGCCTGAGGCCGCTCGAGGCGCTCTCGCCGCTGAAGGAAGGTCCCGACGGAACGGACGACGCGGCGGAGGAGTCCTCCAGAGGCGGCGAAGGGCGGTGGGGACACTGGATGAGAAATCCGTCGGTCTCTGCTTCTTCTTCTTCGTCGTCTTCTTCCGGCGGCGCGTGTAAGAAATCCGATCTGAGGTTGCTGCTCGGCGTTTTGGGCGCGCCGCTTGCTCCGGTTCATGTCTCCACCACTGACCCCTTCCCTCACCTCAGCATCAAAGACATTCCCATTGTTAGTTTCTTCTTTTTTGTTTTTGTTTAATTCGATTATCTGCATCTCTTATGGAACTCAACTAATTCTGTAACTTACTGTTGCGGTTCGTTGTAAGGGTAAAACTCTCTGAACAATTCACAGGACTCAAATCCGAGACTATAGGCAACGATTCTCTAAACATTTGACTAATTTTGTTCTATTGTAAGGATAAAACTCTGGGATCGTTTTTCTGATCACGAATTCGCAATACTTGAATCCGAGAGATTAAGGAAGAGTGCCGATCCACACTAAGCACTAACCAAACTTGTTTTAGTAAGTTTGGTACTTCGATTTGATGTATAGGCAGAAAAACTCTTGAACTAACTAAAAGCTGTTGGTTTGTTCTTTTTTTTTTTCTTAGTTTCCTTTATGGTTACTTGTTGGGTGGTTTTTTGTTGTCAAGTGATTTTGATTTGATGTGCTTTGTTCATCTTCCTTGTGGGAAGTGGAAACTCGATTGATAGGGTTGCTGATTTGGAATGGCATTCCACATTGGGTTGTGAAATTAGTACATTTTTTATAATAATGTATGAGCTAAAGAATAGGATGTTATTATTGTTTTTTTAGGGTTGAAGTTTCATTGCCATTCGTGTTCATTGATCAGCCCAATTGCAGGGTTTTCTGGGTTATAGAGGAGTATAATTTGGGAAAACGGGAAATTGAACGATCAGGAGATATTCTATCATGTTGAGCATGATGGTACTTTTGTGACTTTTGTGTTATGGTTTAGGGTGGCATTTGTAAACATGTGATGTGTACTGATCAGTGTGTGCGAGTGTTTGTGCATGAGATAGAGTTGAGGGGAGGGAAAAGCGGTTGGTTTTGATCTTATGATGGTTTCTCTTCATTTAATAAGATTGTCGCGAACTTGTGATATAATATGGTCTGATTTGATGTTGTTACAGGAGACTTCTTCTGCTCAGTATATATTGCAGCAGTACATTGCTGCTTCAGGAGGGCAAAAACTTCAGAATTCCATCAACAATGCCTATGCCATGGGAAAGGTGAAGATGATAGCCTCTGAGTTTGAGACGGCCAACAAGGTCACGCGCAGTCGGAATTCCTCCAAAGCTGCCGAATCGGGTGGGTTTGTCTTGTGGCAGATGAATCCAGACATGTGGTATGTGGAGCTTGCTCTTGGTGGCAGCAAGGTTCATGCCGGTTGCAATGGGAAACTTGTGTGGCGGCACACACCCTGGCTTGGTGCGCATGCAGCAAAAGGGCCAGT
This sequence comes from Nissolia schottii, assembly GCA_003254905.1. Classification (NCBI taxonomy): domain Eukaryota; kingdom Viridiplantae; phylum Streptophyta; class Magnoliopsida; order Fabales; family Fabaceae; genus Nissolia; species Nissolia schottii. The sequence continues at coordinate 500,015 of QANU01028836.1, read as the reverse complement.
TAGGCCTTTGCGACGTGCCATTCAGGTGAAGTGACCTGCTCTATTCCATTCCCGTATCTGTTCTCTCCTACTTTTATTTGTCTTGCTAGTCTATGGAGGTGTTTGTCTGTGTTTTTCTAGAAGTAGGGCTCTTTTTGATAAAAAAAACATGAGATTTTTAAACAAAAGCAGAATTAGAAAATAATCTGTTTTCTACTTTTTTTGTTGGAGCAGATTGGTGTTGTTTTCTGATAAATCTACGAAGAGTCAATTCTAAATATTATCTTAAAAGCACGTTTTTTAAAAAAGTTTATCCAAATGCAACCTATAATTCAGAGTTCTTTCTGGTTACAGGGTCTTGACCCAAGAACAACTGCAAGCATGTTTATCAATGCAAGATGCATTGGGGAGAAGAAGATAAATGAAGAGGATTGTTTCATCCTCAAGCTTTGTGCCGATCCCTCAACATTAAAAGCCAGGAGTGAAGGCCCGGCAGAGATTATAAGGCATGTTTTATTTGGGTACTTTAGTCAGAAAACAGGACTCCTCATTCACTTGGAGGACTCCCATCTGACTCGCATTCAGAACAATGGAGGCGATGCTGTATATTGGGAGACGACGATAAATTCATTTCTTGATGACTACAGGCCAGTTGAGGGAATTATGATTGCCCACTCCGGTCGATCGGTGGTGACACTTTTCAGGTTTGGGGAAACAGCAATGAGTCACACTAAAACCAGGATGGAAGAAGCATGGACAATTGAGGAAGTGGCGTTTAACGTCCCTGGCCTTTCATTGGACTGTTTCATTCCTCCATCCGAGCTCAGGTTCGCTTCTATGAGCGAAGCATGCGAGCTCCCTCAAGGTCAGAGGACGAAGACTGCTGTGGCAGCAGCTGCATACCATGCTAAAGTAGCTCAACTACAAAAATCGCACGGAAGCAATATTAATAACATTAACTGGACAGTGGATGTTTAGCTCAAGAGGAAGTTTTCTGGATTAGAGCCTAGGTGTCTAGTTTTAACACTTTTGGCGGAATGGCTGACAAATTACTGCAGGTAAATGGTTAAAGATTGCGTGGCAGGGTTGTTCAAGGGTTTGCTGCTGTTGGTCATTGCCTCATCTAATTTGTAAATAGAAAACGATCAGTCAAGGATCCCAAAAATGTGAAACTGAAATACTATTGGTTTTTGGTGGATGATTATGCGCATCAAGGTCTGTTTTTTCCACTTATTTTTATTCCATAATTGTGAAATTGGGTATCTGCTGAACAATTTATAAGCTACAATTTCTGTAGAGTCTTTATTTTTTCTGTGAAAAGCGTTGGAAAATGATGCTTGAAGATCGCAGTTATAGCCTAGATTTCATCACTGACAAAGTTTTGGCCAGTTTCAAGGCTAGTATAGGATATTACTGGTGTATCCCTTAGGAAATATCTTCTATCTTATTATAGGATTGAAGAACTTTTAAATGTGTCTAGTGCTGGTTTTTATTATGATTTGTAAACAAAGTAGCCAGAGCAGGTAGAAGCTAGGTTATTCCTAGAGCCATGATCTATGCTTTTAAGGACATATATGTTGACAATTTGCCACAATGTTGTAACAATTGTAATTGTAACCGTTGTTAGAATTTCCTACATTATTTGAACTATGTTTCTTATTTTTATTCCAAGAAAACTCTCTTTTGAATCATGTAACTAAATGGCATTTCTTCCCCCTTGATTTGAATGACATGGCTTTCTCTTGCAGTTTGACACTATGATTGGTCTGTCTTTGTTGCCCTGATAACTCCAAAACATGAATCATGAATGCTTGTGCATGTGCATACAATGTCTCTTTACAGGATCTTTGAATTTGTTGGTGTGATTTCCTTACTTTTTGGGTGGAAATAGGACTTAAACCCTGTACAGAGTTCAATTTTTGTTTTTGGTATATTTTACCAAATTTTCATTACATAAAGTTTGGTATATGTACCAAACATGCTTTACTTTTAAGGGATAAAAAAATTATTACTCTTTTATGAAACAAGCCAAACAAGAAGAAAGCAAATTTTAAACTGTTACAGAAAAGTTGATATCTAATTTATCTTATATTTCTATAGAAAAAATTAGTAAACGTATGATGGAGAGTATATGCATTGAACTCATTCCTTTTATGTATTTATAATTCTTAACCACTAAGCTATTTAGATTTTGCCTTCGGGTGAAAATAATATCAGGAGTACACATCTAATACATGAGTAATTGAGATATGCATATTGATGTTTGGATTTTACTGGTAAGCTGGCTACTTCATAAACCAATTTAGCATAATAGAAGATTTCAAATGTTTCCATAACAAAAAGTAAAATAAATAATTGCTCGACACTATCAATTTTTTTTTTTTTTAGGTTGTCTACCCGGTATCCAAAGCTTTGCCTTGACTAATCCGGGTTGACCCGGGTCGCGCACTTGGCTATGGCGGGTGAGTCTCCCAGCGGGGATAACTGCGTACACAAGGTCTCAAATTCGAGACCTTGTTTAAGCGATACCAAGCCGCTTGCCACTTGGACTAACTCCCGTTGGTCGCTCGACACTATCAATGACTCAACACATCTAAGAATTTCTTCAAGTATAACCCCCTTTCATTTGAGAAATACCATATTTACATACTGAACACATTTAATACGTGTTTTATAAGCATTATCAATTATTAATTTTTAGCATTTTATATACTTTTTTAAATAGTTTAAATTAAAATTAATGATTGGCAATACCCATAAAATGCACGTTAAATATGTTTCATGCGTATAGAAGTATTTTTCCGTTCAGGACAGGAACCCAAGCGAAAAAAGTGGTGTTTGCTTTGTCTCTATTTTCGTCACTTTTTGATCATTGCTTGAGGCTTCGATTCAAACAGGTAATAATTTCTTTATGGGGGCACACCTCTGGCGAATCAAAGTTACAAACTTTTTCTAGAGACAATAATGCTTGCGAAACGCGTTTAATTTGTCAACGTTTTTGGGCAATCCCTCCAAACAGGGCTTACCCGCTACCAATCATTTCATGGCATGGAGTTATAGCCTTTTCAAGAGATAGAGATATTGGGAGTTTGGGACACTCTTGATTGGATAGTTATACTTTTCACCGTTTTCAATTTTTGTTGGGTGAACAACAAAATAATCAAACTAATATCATATAACAATTCTCAACATAAATTGATAAGTAACATAAATTATGGTTTAGACCAAATACAAGTCACCCCTATCTCACCACCTATGCCTTGCCTACACTTTAATTTTAGGAATAAAGTTGTGGTATTTACACATAATTTTAGGTGTTTTTCTAATTATAAAATAATAATTATTTATTTTTTGATACATAAAAAATTACATTACATGAAATTTGAACCGAAGACTTCATGCATATTATCCAAACTCCTCACCACTAGACTAATTATAGTAGCTTAAATACTATTTATTTAAGTATGTATAATTCATTTAAATAATATTTTCAAAAATTATAATTTAAAAATAATAATAATAATTTTTTTTTCTAATTTTGCTTTTCGGATCAAGACTTATTCTTTTCAAAATTTAAAGAACAGAGTTATATTCATAATCTTATTATTCATTACATTATCATCTCATGTATTGACCTTAAATGAATGGAGAGATTGTGAACATAATTTTCTCATTTTTTTTTTGAAAAAGGAGAAAATTTTGATCCTTGCATTTTTGTCTCAAAAGTGAGAAATAAAGTAAACTCCCACTAATGCGACTCTTCACAATTTGACAATTGGATAAATTAGTCATTTACGATCATAAAACCCAATTTGACTCCTAACAATTAAAAAAATTGGACACATAAACCCCCTCAACATATTTATCACACTAACCTCACCCTCACCTCACCTCACCCATACACCCCACCATAGTACTGTTAGGAAACTATCGATGAACGCAACAGAATTGATAAACAATTTTTATTATCATAAGAACACGTTTCTCATAAGATTGGAAACTCGTGAAATTGCATTTCATAAGGTTGGTATCACCTTATTTTGTTTAGATAACGTAAACAATCTATAACTACTTTAAGGGAACGAGATATATACCTCTTGGAGAGAAGTCCTATAGAACTTGATGATTGCCTACAAGCAAGAGCCACACAATTGCACGACCTCTAGCTTGTCCACCCAAACACATTGCCAAAGTATTCTTCCTTCTTAATCCCAGTCTCGTTCTTCGTTGTCATTTGATGAACGAGAACTTCAAATGTGCATGGGAGTGATTGGTAGTATCACTAGCTTTTGCTTAGAGAGAATTGTAGGCATAATTTTTATTTTTATTTTTATTTTTATGTTTCTCTCACTCCGACTATGAGCCTCCTCTCTCTATTTATATAAAAATAAATAAGTTATCATTTTTCTTTTTGAGTTGACCTATTAACTGGTAGATATTTATCTAATAAATAAATTCAAAAAAAAATCTCAATTTTTAAAAAAAAGAATTATTTCAAAAATAATTCTTACTTTAAATATGAATGTGTAAATTTTGTTTGGTACAAAATTGATATATAAAATATAAGCTATCACATGTCTTATATTAAGCCAACATTAAAAAGTACCAAAATGTCATTGACACACTTTTCTAAAATATGAACTTTTCATGTATTAAAAAATACCTCCATTATAGATTTGACTTCAGGATGTGCTAGCAACCCTGCAATTAAATTGCAAGTCATATCCAATAATTAATTCCTAATTAATCGACTTAATTAGAATTAATTCATTTTTGGCTTGTACGCGTTCTATTGTGTGTGACTAACTAGGTTAATCACTAATTGACAATGAGATAATAATATCAACATTTTGATATTATTAGAAATCATTTTTGAACCTAAAGTAAAATTCCCAAAATACCTTTGGCTCTCATAAGTTGGTAACACCTAACACAATATGCCATGACCACCCAAGTAGTGACTTATGTATCAATTAAGATTCTAGTGAATCATTGATCATATTTGCCATGCACTCGAATCCTTTCATTATAGTATCCCGATCTAGCTAGGGTCATGGATAATGTCAAACCCTATAACTTAGAGCATGTGGACTCTTTGAGTTTCTATTCTTTGATCAATAGAACACAAGTTAAAAACTCTTTTTTATTTGATTCCAAGTACCTTTGCTAAGGATTTATGATCAAGAACACCTCATATCCATCGGACTTATCCTTGTTTACTGGAGGTAATGAATTACTTCTTGATTGGTAACCTATCTCACTACGTAACTAACAGTCACATGGTGTCTAATACTAATGCATAACACAAGTATATAAGCAAGAACAAACTATAATCACGTATATATAAGATAACTGTGCCATCTCAAGTCTAAGGATTATGTGCACTAATACGATGTAGATAATATTTCATTGACATCGATAAAATACTATGTGAACACTATCTACGCGTCACGTTCAACACGCTCATCATATGAGTTCTACTTATCTGTTTGAACATCTAATGTTAAATAGTATGAGACTCACCACTCCATCTTCACTAATATCTTCTATACTAATGATGATCTTCTAGAATAATGATGCCCAATTAGAATTCCAATGATCGTAAATTATTTTAAAGATCTTGTACTAGATTACTCCGTCATTCATATTCTCAATTCTTTGAGAATGAAGTATCTAACAAGTATCTTATGGGCTTATTCTAATAAACATACACAAATTATGGATACAAGAATAATAGAATAAGATTTATTTAATAAGAATTATTCATACAACCTACCGCTAACAAGTACCACCACAAACTCCACCACATCTGCTTTAACCCTACCTCCACCACAACCAACAAACTTTACCCACCATCACCATTTTCATTACCACCACCAAACACCACCCATTCTTTTTTCCATTCCACCCCATCTCCACCTCTACTACTATCACCGCCACCAAACCCCACCCACAAGCACCATGTGCAAAATCAACTCTTCTTGTTTATAATTATTTGATTAATTTTGGTTTTTGGATTTTGGTGATGGAAATGGTGATGGTGGTGGTGGTTTGGTGGTAGTAATGGTGGTGGAGGTGAGATGGAAGAAGGGGTGAAATTTGTGGTGGCACAATGGTGGTTATGTGGGTAAGGATGAGATTAGTGTGATAAATATGTTGAAGGGTTTGAGTATGATTTTTCACTTATTATGGTCAAATTGGGTTTGGATGATTGTGAGAAATCAATTTGTCCAATTGTTAAATTGCGAAGGACCACTTTAAGAGTTTACTTTGAAAAATATATTAAAGATAATTTTGTGAAAAATTGTTCCTTGATTTTTGCTGCATTTTTCTCTGTTATGCAATTTATTAAAAATCAGAAACAAATTTCAATTTGCTTATCAAATTGAATAATTTCTTCTGATTTTTTGAGAAGCTTTTCCAAATAAACAAAACAAATTTCAAAAGGAAAACAAAATAAAATTCCGAAGTATTTTATTTTACGAAAAAATTAATTTTCTTATGAAGATACAATGGAGGCAAAAGTGCACCAAAAGAACAACGGAGTTAATGGGCCTAAGTGACAACATTCATCAGTTTGGAAATGAAATATCACTTCAGCTAACCCAAATTATTAAAAACGTGGTCTTTCATCTCTCTTTACTCATACATGGGCCCAATTGTTTATCTTCCTCCTTTTTTTTTGTTACACGATTTTCCTCCTATAACCATATCATAAGAGATAATATTCATTTTGGTCATTAAAAGTGTAAGGTTGAATAATTTTGATCATTAAATTCAAAATTTAATTTTTTAATTCTTGATTCTAAGTTATAGGTCAAAATTTAATTTACTTTTTGGGGTGTGTTCGTGAGTTTGATTTTAGAGGAGAAATTAGAGTTTTGGGGGTTTAAAAATAACGAATAAGCTTGGAGTTTAAAATAAATATTTAGATACTCAGAGAGGAGCGTACCAAAAAAGATACTCAAAGAGAAAAATAATTAAAAGTAAGTAAGAGAAAAATAATAAAAAATTACATGTGTGGTGAAAAAATTGGCATGGAGGGATAGAACGTCTACGCAGGGATCGTTTAAATTTTTGGTACTATCATTCAAAAAAATATATATGTATTTATTTTTCTTGTGTCGCGTTCAAGTTCAACCGTCATTAATCTCTGCGTGTTCGGTAATTGATAAAGAAAAGCGAAGTGCTAAGCGCTTATTGGCAGCCAAAAAAGGTGGTGTTTCTAAAATATTATTAATTAAAAAAATATATTGACTAATCATATATATATATATATATATATGTGACTTAAGTAGTACCAAGACAATTGTGACCCGGCTTGGGCAAAAAATTCACGCTGTGTTTCCTTAAAGTAGCATAGCACAATTTTACTTTTGTATTTAACTTCTAATAGTTGATAATTGCATGACACAATTGTAAATCAGAGAAAACATTGTACATAGACAAAATCTTTGTATATAGTCAGTTTTTTTTACTCTTTTGTACTGTTACTAGGCCAAATTATCAAAATATTTCAGTTTCAAAATATATTATAGGACTATCAATGTTCCTGTTGACGTGACAGACCGGGTTAAGATTCACCAAACGTGTTGATTATTTTTTGCAACATGATTAATCCTGTAATATGTTTTGAAACCAAGATATTTTGGTAATTTATTTCTGTAACACTGAAAAAAGAGTAAAAAATTGGGACATATGTCATGGCACTTGTCATCTATGATAACCATTAATTTCAAAGCACGTGAACAAAATCTTTGTACATAGTCATAGGGAGTGGAACAATAGCTAGCCAGGACATATGTCATAGCACTTGTCATCTATGATAACCATTAATTTCAAAACACGTGTGTCATGTTCTCTCTCTCTCTCCCCACATCCATATATATACACTCGAATGAACCTGAAATTTAAAGAAGCGAACATCCTAGTACAAAATCAAACCATTCGGTTAGGTTAGAGGCTTACTTGCACAACCAAACTAATTTGGATATTCTTCTTACTCTTATAACCACCCAAAGGTTAAAAAAATGAGTTGGTGGTGGGAAAGATCTACTAGCGCTGCTGCTAAGGCAAGTTCACAATGACACTTCTCCAAAATTTTCTTAATCTTTTTTTCTTTTGGTATATAGGAATGACTTTTTTGGTATATATGTTCTTTATCTTTTTTTTTGTCACACTTTTCCTTTCCTTTATAATTCTTGTGTGTTTAAGATGTTAGGTGACACTATAGGAATGATTTTAATGATATGAATAGCTAAGGAAAGGTAAATTATTTACATTAGGTGCACATACTGGAATGGAGGCAGAAATCAGATAAAGGGGCGAAAAAATAATAAAATATACTATCAAATAAATATTATAATATATATATGGAAAGATAAATTAGTTTAATTAAGAAAAGATAAATATAAATTTATCATAAATTTGTTGTTGCTGAATGTTCGATATGTTGAATGAATGCTATGATGCAATGTTTCATAATTATGTTAAAAAAAGGTGATTCAATTCATAAATTCATAGCAAATGGAATAGTTAGAAGTGTTGATTTGATTGTTTAATGCCATTTTTTACAATACTGTTAGAACTACATAGAATTCAAGTTTAAATTCAGTTAGAACTATAGCAAACAAAAATTTAAGACTAAAAGTAATTCTTATGTATTTAAAAAAAGTTAAATAATTAAAACCAAAAAGTGCACAATTCAATTAGATCTATAGAAATTGGGGCATATTAGAACTTTATAGGTATTTAAGTGTACTGTGGTTCCTTTGTATTTTAAAAAAAAATTAAAAAATTAAAACCAAAATGTGCATTGAATGGGAATAAAACCTAGGGAGTGTAGGGGCCAAGAGGCAAAACACAAAACAAGCCACTAGTCTATCAAACCTTTCTATTCCATATATGTGTGTGTGTGCCCGCGTATGTGAGTGTGTGTGTGTGTATATATATATATGTAATAATTTTAAAAATTCATGGGGGGCCACAATTCCTACAAACCCCCGTTGAATCCGTCCCTGTGCACATACATGAAAAAATGATTCACCCTCTTAGATATGTTTCTAATTAGTAAATAATTAAAAAATAGATGCAATTAATGTCTTAAAATCTTATAAAGTCATCAATTCTTCAATGAGTAATTATGAGGATGTTTAGGATGATTTGTTCATAGAATAAATCATTTTTATTTATAAAAAAAATCATTTCTCTAGTCACATGTATCATTGAGTTCAAATACATTATTTACCATAAGAAAAATGTTATATCTTCCTAAAAATAAGGACTAACTATTCACCTAACAAATCTAAGAGTGAGACTTGATAACAAATTCCTCTTTTATTAATATTCCCCTCCCCCGTGTTATGATTTCAGGGTTTACATTTTTATTTTATCCTTTCAATCTTACGTAAAATCTCAATTTTGACAACCTTGCTTGTTCTTGTGCAGATGGAACCCAACGAAAGAGACAAAGCCCCACACAACTTCCAAAATGTGGCATTGGTTATAGGCGTGACGGGCATTGTGGGAAATAGCCTAGCCGAGATTTTAACTCTCCATGACACACCCGGTGGCCCATGGAAGGTTTACGGTGTTGCACGCCGTCCCCGACCAACGTGGAATGCCGACCGCCCTGTCCACTACATCCAATGCGACATATCAGACCCAAACGACACCGCATCGAAGCTCTCTCCATTATCTGACGTCACACACATCTTCTATGTCTCATGGACTAGTAAGCCCACTGAGGCCCAGAATATCCAGGTCAACGGTGCCATGTTACGCAACGTCCTCAATGTCTTCATTCCAAACACCTCCAATCTCCGCCACGTGTCCCTCCAGACAGGAGTCAAGCACTATGTGGGACCCTTCGAGCTTTTTGGAAAAGTCAAGCCACATGAGCCACCATTCACTGAGGACATGCCACGTGTCGATGCACCAAACTTTTACTACACCCAAGAGGACATATTATTTGAAGGTATGTTATTTGTACACCCCCTTTCAACATCTTTTACAAATATCACATGAAAAGTAAATGGTTAATTAGCACAAATTGTTTCTTGAGGTGTGTTAAAATTGTACTCCAATGCAAAGTTTTATTTCACTTCATTTTTTCATTGTGACCGAATCTTTAATGATTAGTTAGGTTTCTGCTTTTATTTCCTATTTTTTTTCTATTTTCAAAAGTATGTAAAGAAAATAGCAAAAACAATAAAATCTCAATCCTTGTTTTCATTGATATGTTTGATATATTTTTTATACAACACCCTAAAATCAAGAAACACATAAAATGAAAACAAAAATCAAACTCGTCCTAAGTTTCCATACAGGAAATACTAAATAGTGAACACAAAGAAATTAAAATAGGAAACATTGATTTTATTGATTTTCACCATTTCATTCACAAAAGCACATAAATTTAAAAACAGAGACCTAACAGATCATTGGTAATCAATCACAAAAATGAGATTGAGTGCAATTTTAGCAAACCTTAATTATAACTTGTGCTAATTACCAAAATAAATTAAAAGTACTTATAACTCATTTGTTATTTTTATTATTTCTTTTTTAAAACCCAATCATAAGCTATCATATTGTGTCAACTTTTGTATATGTACCCTTAGCTTTTCTCTAATGTTTGAAGAGGTTCGGAAGAAGGAAGGTTTGACATGGTTTGTCAATCGGCCACAAGTCATCTTTGGGTTCTCACCTTATAGCTTGATGAACCTCATTGGAACCCTTTGTGTTTACGCTGCTATTTGCAAGCATGAAGGGGTTCCTTTGAGGTTTCCTGGGACCAAAGCAGCGTGGGAGTGTTACTCAATTGCTTCTGATGCCGACCTAATTGCAGAGCAGCACGTGTGGGGCGCCGTGGAGGCACGTGCGAAGAACCAAGCATTTAACATCAGCAACGGGGACGTGTATAAGTGGAAGCATTTATGGAAGGTTTTGGCAGAGAAGTTCGGGATCGAGGAGTATGGGTTCGAAGAAGGTTCAAGTTTGAGGTTGTCAGAGCTGATGAAGGGTAAAGGTGGTGTTTGGGAAGAGATCGTGAGGGAGAATTGTCTGCGGTCAACGAAGCTTGATGAGGTTGGTGATTGGTGGTTTGCAGACATTATGTTGGGAGTGGAGGATGTATTGGATAACATGAACAAGGCTAAGGAGCATGGCTTTTTGGGATTCAGGGACTCCAAGAAATCATTTGAAAAGTGGATAGAGAGGACCAGGGCTTATAAGATTGTGCCATAAGGGAATATGAGAAATGTTATTGGTACTCATTTGGTATGTGACATCGTGTTGACTCACACCTAATCCATTATTAGATGAGATCTTATTAAAGTGTGATCCTTTTGAAATCTCATTTAATGATAGATAAATTGTGAATCAATGCAATGTTTTACGTTAAATAAGTATCCATAACACAATTCAAATTAATAAATAAAGTAATGTTATTTTTATATTTAATTTTAATGGAGGCACAACATCCACATTCATAGAAGTATGAGTTCCACCATGTCTACTTTTCTCTCTCCATGGTGAGCTCTATGCTTTTGTGAGTGTGAGTGTTGAATGTCCACTAAAAATGGATGTATAAATATTATTTATGTTAGAGACTAATAAGCTAAGCATACCTCAAAGTAGGAGAATATCATGTATTTATTATGTTGTATTTCAGTGTGTGAAAAATACAAGAGAGGCTATGGCTATATATAGCCCTATTACAAATATTCCTAAGAACAAGAAATAATGAAAAGAATCAATACATATCAATAAAAAATCAATTATGGATCAAACATATTTGATAAATGTGTTAACATCCCCCTCAAACTTCAACACTGGAAAAAGAAGTCAATGTCTATTTCTTGCTATGCCACGAGATAAGGGAGTCACCAAGAAAGATAAAATAGCCAGTGGTAAAGCAAAGATCAATGGGGTTACCACCCCAATCAACATCTGAACAAGCTCAGAGGATGAGTAAAGAGTGGGTAGAGAAGTGAAGCCCATGAAATAATGTTCCTTTAAAATAGTGGAGAATGCGGAGAATGCAGTCAAATGTTTCAATATAGTTCAATCCCTCTGTTTTCGTAGGAGGCCATTTCAATCTACATCGGATGCTGCAAAGGAGGCAGTTTGAATTAGAAAGTTTGTAATAGATCTTCGTGTAGTTCTTTCCATATCGTAACCAGTTGCTCTCTATTGTGACAACTAACAATAATGGAGTAATAGCTTAGGGAAAGGAACCTAGATCACATCAGTAATTCATACAAATTAATAAGAGATTTCATATTATACTAGATATAGTTGGGTGAGGCAATTTTAGCTATGCAGAAGGTAGCTTCAATAGACAATCTTGTTGATCTATTTGAAAAGGCCATGACGCAACAACAAGTAGACAAATATCTTGAAAAGACGAGTCTTAGATACTGTACTGAGTGTCTCTAGTACAAGTGGGAGATTGTTAGCTATATTCCCTAGAGCCAATATATGCACAAATAATTCCTATTAAATAAATGACAGTCTATTATTCTTTTACTTGTAATTTGTGTATATTTATTAGAATAAGCCCATAAGATACTTGTTAGATACTTCATTCTCAAGGAGTTAAGAATATGAGTGACGGAGTAGTATAATACAAGATCTTTAAAATAGTTCGTGATCATGGGAACTCTAATTGGGTATTACTATTGTGGAAGATCATCACATCTATCTTTTTCCATGATTAGTATAAATACTAATGAAGATAGAGTGTTGATTCTTATACCATTCACATTAGATGTTGAAATAGATAAGTGGACACTTATATGATGAGCATGTCAAACATGACACACAGATAGTGTTCATATGGTATTTTACTAATGTCAATGAAATATTATCTAGATTGCATTAGTGCATATTGATAGGAGATTTTTGTACCCCATTTTATTAGTCCATGCTTGAACACTACATTCTAAAAGTGTGTAGTTTGAATAATGATTTGATATGTTTTGCCCATGATCCTCTTTTATGCTTAATTGAGAAAAATGTAATTTAAGACATCGTTTTTTTAATGTTTTTAATAATCTTGAGTAACCTATTCGTTTAACGTCTCATGTTTGAGTTGTTAGAATCACAAGGGATCAAGTATTAATGCAAGAATAAGTGCAAAATGAGCTAAGCTGGAGAATTGGAGTGCAAAAGTTCCCAGAAGACCACAGTAATGTGCTCAAACCGCAGCAACACTGAAAGTAGCAAACCGCTACAACTGCCCACACCGTTGCTGAACTTGTGAAGCATTGTGTCGCTGCAAAATGCCCTTGTCGCTGCAGTGGTGATCCGAGGGGGGTTTTCATCCTGATGCAAACCATATACCTATTTTGAAGCACCTTGGGGTCATAAATAGACCTAGGGTGAAGAGGGGAGGAAAACCTTCCCATAATCTACCTCCACTTTTATTTTTCTGCATTCTGTCTTTAATTTTAGCACTTAGGTTTACGTTAGTAGTGCATTATGCTATTATTTAGTTTGATTAGGAAATTTGGGAGCATTCACATTGACATACATTCCCCTAATTTGTCTCAAATTCAAGTGTTCCCTTCAAGTTAATTTTATTTAGGTTCTTCTATTTTAATTCTTTATTCTTTCTCTCTTAATTCTCTGCTCCTCTTCTTTTGATTCTTTGTTTATTTTCTCCTTGTTTATTTTATTTATATACTTCATCCGTGGAGGCGTAATTTTCTAATACCTTGCATGTGATAATTCTAGGATTATGATTAAATTGAATTTCATGTGCTTAATGCTTGTTCATTATTTTGCCTCCTTCTTTTCTGATTAACATGATCACATGCTATTAGTTAGGATTAATTGTAAATTGATTAATTTTGACGATCGCAGGATTTATTAAATTAGAATTTCTTGGGATTGGTAATTTGAATTGATTAATTAGGATTATCCAAGCCGGTAAAGGGAATTAGCAATTAATTTGATTAGATTAAGTTGTGCAATCCGTTAAGAAATTAGTATAGGTGCTTAAGACCAAGATCTTGGTTGTTAATAATTGTACTAGTTAATTTCTTGAAGAATACGAGATTTTTTTAGGTGAATTGCATGTTAGTTGGAGATCTCTAGCTAATAAACACCAACCATTTTATGAACATTGATTTGTAGAATCGATGATAATTAATTCTTAATCTATGAAGAATCATGTTCATGGTATTGCTTCTTATTGTTTTTGAATTTAATATCTTAATTTGCAATTGAATAACCCCAATTTATTTTAATTGGTTAATTTGCTTCCTTGTGAGAGGACCTAAGTTACCCTATTCTGCATTTAATTGGGTTGACTTAGTTTCTAATTTTATTTCAATAAGAGTAAGTCAAAAACTTCTTGTGTCACATATAATCTTTTGTAGTGACCATAGAAAAGAAAGGAAAAAGCAGGTCGCTGCATTGGTCTTAGAGCTCTGCAGTGGCACAACGAAGTTGAGCGCTACGACACTCGTAGGGCGTTGTAGCGGATGGATGAAAGTGAATTGGTTACGAGTGTCGTAGCGGATCGGTGAAAGTGACTTGGTTGGCAAGCCAATTTTCTTATAAATAGAAGCCTTTCCTGACTATTTTTACTGGTTAATTCAGTTAGAGAGCTTTGAAGGTTGTGCTTTGAGCGTGAACTTTCTCTCAAGCTCTAATTTTATTTTTGTTGGTGGAAAGCAATGCTTCCACATAGGGTGTCAGCGTTTGTCGTTAGAGTGTTCTAAGTCAACTAACGGTGTCGTTCAAGTTCTTACCGAGCTTGCGAAGGACGACAGTCGGTCTTCAACAACTCCAGGTGAGTGGATTGTTGCTCATAGGTTATTTTTGTCATTATTCTATGTTAATGCATATTTTAAGAATTTATAGAAAATAAGGATTTACGAAAAGATTTGCAAAACATTTAATTTATGAAAATTATAGTTACGAACGTTATGAAAATGTTTAGGAAATAGTTTACGAAAGGATTTTAGAAATCATGAAAACTTTTTAGAAAGCAATGGGACCATTATTTTAATCCATAAAGATCATGTTTCATGTGTATGTTCATGGATTTCAATTGTTAGTTATTTTAGTTATCAATTATTTCAATTTTCAATCATCATGTTCATGTCATTTTAGAAATGTTTTAAGGTATTTATATTTAGGATAGAATCGTACGTTAGCGACAGCCTATGTTGACTCTTGGTACTATTGTTGTCAAAATCAGAACTAACTATCAGGAATCTAAGGACTCAAATAGAGTATCCCAATTACCGAGATCTAGGTCTTTGGGTAGTGCGTTGAACTAACTATTAGGAATCTATGGACTCGGATAGAGTACCCCAACTATAAAGGCCTAGGTACTTGGGTAGTGAGTTATAAGCTAGAGTGTAATGCTCGGGATTTTTCTGTCTAAATATATTCCTGTGATATTATTTTAATATTTTCATGAAAACTTGATTACTATTATTATGATATTATGATATTTTTGGTATGTAAAGTATTATTATGTATTTCATATGTAAGTCCATGTTTCAAAATGTCTTGTGGGTGTTGTGGGTCATCTCTCACTCATTGAGGCTCTCCCCAAAGTTCTTACCCTTCAACCTCCCCCCAGTTGTAGGTTAGGATGTAGAAGAGAAGTGTATGAAAATCATGATTAGTTGTAGCAACGTCAAGATTCTTGACTCAACAATCACCTTGAGGTGATGCTATCCATAGAATTTGTTAGACTTTATTTTATTTTATAATCGAGTCAATGTCTATAGTACTCCAATTGTATACAAACAGTATCTTTTGACCAGTTGCATATTTTACATTTACATTTGTATTTATTGTAAAGAGTTTATGTTCATTCAGAAAAAGAAAGTTTTTATTTGTTTTTATTTGTTTTTAATTGAAGTTGAGATACATGTTTTTATGAAAAGCATTCCTAAGAGGCTTTCATAAGGGAACTAGTCCTTTATGTGCTGGTAACGTCTTTTGGGTCGTTACCTCCTTAGATCTTAGATGACACAATTATGTTATACATAGGTGACAATAGTTTGTTGTTGATTGTATACTTGTACTATGAATTAGTATTAAGCACCATGTGGCTATAGTTATTTACATAGTGAGGTAGGTGACTAATCAAGAAGGAATTCATTACCTCTAGTACATGAGGAGAGGTCTTATGGATATGAGGTTGTTCTTGATCATAAATCCTTGGCCAAGGTACTTGGACTCAAATAGAAAATAGTTTCTAGTTTGTGTCCTATTGATCAAAGAATAGAAACCTAGAGAGTCCGTATGATTTGAGCTATAGGGTTTGACATTATCCATGACCCTAGCTAGATCGAGATACTGGAATGAAAGCATTCAAGTGGATGACAAATATGAGCAATGGTTCATTAGAATATTAACTGATACATTTGTCACTACTTGGGTGGCATGACATACTATGCTAGGTGTTACCCATGCCAAAGGTATTTTGGAAATATTACTTTAGTTTTAGAAATGGTTTCCGGTAATATCAGAAGTTTGATATTATTGTTTCGTTGTCAATTAGTGATGAACGTAATTAGTCACAGATAATAGAACACGTATAAGCTAAGAATGAATTAAGTCTAATTAAGCCAGTTAATAAGGACTTAATTAGAGGATTGGACTTGCAATTTGATTGTAGGGTTGCTAGCACATCCCAAAGTCAAATCTATAGTGAAGGTCTTTTCTAATACATGAAAAGTCCATATTTTAGAAAAATGTGTCAAGGACATTTTGGCCTTTCTAGTGTTGGGTTAATATAAGACACGTGGTGACTTATATTTTGTATGTTAATTTTGTACCACACAAAATTTACATATTCATATTTGAAATAAGAATTATTTTTAAATAAATTGAAATTTATTATTAGATAAATATCTACCAATTAATAAGTTAGACCAAAAAGAAAATATATAACCTATTTATTTTATATAAATAGAGAGAAGAGGCTCACAACAAAATACAACAGAAGCAACCAATTGAGCATACAACTCCCTTTGCCAATAGTCAATGACATTGCCATCCACTCCTATACACATCTGAAGCATCGAAGGGAAACGAAGAACGAGACTAGGATTAAAAAGGAGTTCTTTGACAATGTGTTTATGTGGACAAGCTAGAGATCTTGTGATTATGTGGCTTTTGTTCTTGAAATGATCATCAAGTTCTATAAGACTTTGCTCCAAAAGATATATGTCTCGTGTCTCTTTTATTAGATTGATAGGTGTTTACGTTATCTAAACAGAACAAGGTGATACCAATATCGTGAAATGTGATTTCATGAGTTTCTGATCCTATGAGAAACGTGTTCTTATGATAATTTTTTTTTGTTTATCAATTTTGCTGCACTTCTCGATAGTTTTCGAAATCATGGAGCATGGGGATGCATTTAGGATGACCAAAGACAAGTGATTAGTAAGCAATTAATATTAAGCTAATATGGGACTTGGCATTTTTCAAGAAAGTGTTCTCACATTCTAAAACATAAGCACTCAGCTCTCTCGTAAATAAATGTTACTAAACAAATGAACAATCTTTAAAGAACAAATAAACAACGTTATGAAATACAAAAGGTAAAATAAAATGAGACCTCACACAAACTAAATCGCGAAAACAGTCTATCTCCTTCTCCTTTACTCACTCTTTCATAAACAAATATTACATCACAAATAAACAAACATTACAACACTCTAAAATAAACATTACAAACTCAAACAAATATTACAACATGCATAAACAAACATTACAGTACACATGAATAAACATTACACCACACAAAAATAAATAAATAAACAAACATTACAACACTCATAAACAAGCATTACACACAAATAAACAAACATTACACCATGCAAAAACATTACCAAATTGATAGAACAACATGGATCAAAGAAGAATGTCTTCATTTATGCTCTCCATAGCCTTAAGAAGAAGAAAAACGAAAACGAAACCCCAAAAATGGCATAAACAAATAAAGAAATAAGAAACGAAAAAAAAAAGAAATAAGAAAGAGAAAACGAAGGAGAAGAAAACAGGAGAATGAAAAAAAATAGCAGTTGCAGGTGAAATAGTTGAACAAAAATGAAAGAAGAGTGCGTGTTTGGAGTGAAGAAAAAAGAGGAGGGAGAGGAGAAGGAGAAGAACATGAGTGAGGGAGAGTGTGGGTAGAGAAGAGAGAAAATCAATATTTAATGTTGGTGGACACTTGGTAGATATTTTTTTGGTGTACATAAAACATTTCCCTTCTTATAAATATGCACAAGGAGACACTGTAATTCGGATTTTACACTTGTAACACTTCTCACACACTCATCGTTATCACAACACATGAGTAAACAGATGAAATCAAGTAATTTCTCATTATATTTACTTTCTGTTCTTTCTTTTTTGTAGGATTAATCTAGTTTTTTTCAATTTCATTCTGTTTCCATTGTAATTTCAAGCATTCTGTACCAAATTTACATTGATCAAAGTTGTTCATCATTTAAGTTCTTTTGAATACTTAGGTTACATTTCTGTCCAATTCAGGGTTTTGGGTTCTGAGTTCTTTTATATTTAAAAATTATTTTTTCAACAAATTCGTTCTTAACCTAAAACTCACTCAATAAAAGGAATTTAGTTTGATTCCCTGAACTGATATTTTGAAATCCACATTTTATATTTAAAGGTCATTAATTTATTACCAACCCAAAACCCCATAAAACAGTTAGGAAATTTTCTTTGAAAACTATGGGTGTTACGACAAAACTGAGAATTCCATTGACTTGTTTTGTATTGTTTAAGCCTATTATATCATCTACTCATTCTTCAATTCAATGCCCTTTGTCAAAGTTATTTCACTTTCTCAGGTTGTTTATTTGGTATCTCTTGCACTTGTTTTCATGAATTTTTATTTACGTTGTCCATAATGTTTCCTTGCGTATCTGAAAATACTCATCATACAAAAACTATAAGATTAATTGTATAAATCTACTTTTTTTTCATATGCACATACATTTTATACTTAGGATTAGTGTGAATATAAAAGAGAATGACAAATCATTTAGCACAAGATATATTTCACCAAACTTTTAATGATTCATATGTTTAACAAACAAGCTAATCATTTTTTTATTAACATTTTAAATTTGTAAATAAATTTAATCTGTTCATCATGTCATAATTCGATATTTTATAAATTATTATTAAGCCAAAACAGAATTCTTGACTCTTTTTTTTTTTAGTGTTTTTTTGCTTTTGGCCTTATTGATGTTCTTTATATAACTTTGTTTACAAATATTATTAATTAATTTCTCTCCACTACTGCAACCATCAGTCATTAATCTCTACGTGTTCGGTATGTTACGTTTGAATTGATAAAGAAACGCGAAGTGCTAAGCGCTTATTGGCAGCATACTAAAGTGGTGTTTCTAGAATATGCTAGACTATATACTATATATTGACTTATCATATGTGATCAATTAAGAGATAACTTTAGTACCAAGAAGACAATTGTGACCCGGCTTGGCCAAAATCATGCATAATTAATTCTTCCTTAAAGTAGCATAGCGTAATTCTAACCAAGAGAAAAACATTGTACATAGACAAAATCTTTGTATAGATTCATAGGGAGCCAAAGATTAGTAGAACTAGCAAGCAAGGATGTCATGGCTCTTGTCATCTATGATAACCATTAAATTTCAAAGCACGTATGTGTCATCTTCTCTGTCCCAAAATCTATATATACGGGAATGAACCTGAAATTTAAAGAAGCGAGCATCCCAGTACAAAATCAAACCATTCGGTTAAAGACTTTACTCGCATAACCAAATTAATTTTGATAATTTTCTCTTACTCTTATAACCAACAAAGGTTAAAAATGAGTTGGTGGTGGGAAAGATCTAGTGGCGCTGCTGCTAAGGCAAGTTCACAATGACACTTCCCCTAATTTTCCTTTGTTGTTAATCTTCTTTTTTCTTTGTTATACAGGAATGATTTCCTTTTGGTATATATGTTCTTTATCTTATCTCCATTTGTTTTTCATATTTTCCTCTTCCTTTTCCTTTTCAGTTTTTAGTTCTTTATGTGTATGGGAATGACTTTTATTATATCAATAGCCAGGGAAAGGTACATCATTTACATTAGGTGCACATACATAAAGAAATGATACATCTTTTTAAATATCTTCCTAATTATTAAATGCAGTAAAAGAAAAATAAATGTAGTCTATATTTTAAAATTTTAAAAAATTATCGATTATTCATTTAATATTTATGAAGATGCTTAAAAAAGATTGTTAATAGAATAAATCAATTTTTATTTAAAAAAAATTCATTTCTCTACACACACGTATCATTGCGTTCAAATACATTATTTATCATAAGAAAAATGTTATATTCTCCAAAAAAAATAGGACTAACTATCCACCTAACCTAAAAATGAGACTTGACAATAAATTTTTCTTTTATTTTTATTTTGCCCCCAAAAATTGGGAGATGTCATTCTTAGACTTGGAAGGAAGATAATCAGGCCTATTTTATAACATTAGTCCTTTGGAAAATGCTAAATGGCTACAACCATTTGTTTGAATTCATTTGTCAGAATGATATGACATGTATGTCGTTTAATGGATAGGTAAGTAGGTCATGTCATTTTATTCCATCCAACAATCACCCTTATTCTTTTGTTCAAAAATTCTGGTAATACCTAGTACTCAATGGT
Organism: Nissolia schottii; assembly: GCA_003254905.1. NCBI lineage: Eukaryota > Viridiplantae > Streptophyta > Magnoliopsida > Fabales > Fabaceae > Nissolia > Nissolia schottii. Next base: position 479,327 of record QANU01028836.1, on the reverse strand, counting down.
TTTTTTTTTCTACGATTTTATCATATCTCTAGTTCTTGTGCAGAAGGAAACCCACGAAAGAGAAAAAGTCCCACACAACATCCAAAATGTGGCATTAGTTATAGGTGTGACGGGCATCGTAGGCAACAACCTAGCTGAGATTTTACCTCTCCATGACACACCCGGTGGCCCATGGAAGGTTTACGGCGTTGCACGCCGTCCCCGACCAACGTGGAACGCTGACCACCCCGTCCATTACATCCAGTGCGACATATCCGACATAAATGATGTTGCATCAAAGCTCTCGCCATTATCTGACGTCACACACATCTTCTATGTTTCATGGACTAGAAAACCCACTGAGGCCCAAAATATCCAAGTCAATGGTGCCATGTTGCGCAACGTCCTCAATGTCCTCATCCCGAACGCCCCCAATCTCTACCACGTGTCCCTTCAGACAGGAGCCAAACACTACCTAGGACCCGATGAGCTTCTTCGAAAGGTCAAACCAAATGAGCCACCATTCACTGAAGACATGCCACACGTAGATGCACCAAACTTTTACTACACCCAAGAGGACATATTATTTGAGGGTATGCTATTTGTCCAATTCTTTTAATACCTTTTTTACAAACAACACATGAAAATATATAGAATTTACTTAATAAATTTTTAAGGAACACTATTTGTGCACCTTAAAATGGAAGACACCTAACATAGTCTCTTTACTTTCTCTCTCCATCGATCATTTCACTTTTTTATGTTCTTTTACAATTTTTTTCTCCTTTATTTATCTTGGATGTGAGGATAGATCATCTCAATTAGATTTCTTGTCACGTAAAGTTATGTGTGATCTTTTACCATTAGCTTCTTTGTTGTTTATGTCATGTATGAGTCTCACCTCATCAATTAACTTTTCTTTGTTAATATTTGAAGAGGTTCGCAAGAAGGAAGCTTTGACATGGTTCGTTAACCGGCCACAAGTCATCTTTGGGTTCTCACCTTATAGCTTGATGAACCTCATTGGAACCCTTTGTGTTTACGCTGCTATCTGCAAGCATGAAGGGGTTCCTTTAAGGTTTCCTGGGACCAAAGCAGCGTGGGAGTGTTACTCAATTGCTTCTGATGCCGACCTAATCGCAGAGCAGCACGTGTGGGGCGCCGTGGAGGCACGTGCGAAGAACCAAGCATTTAACATCAGCAACGGGGACGTGTATAAGTGGAAGCATTTATGGAAGGTTTTGGCAGAGAAGTTTGGGATCGAGGAGTATGGGTTCGAAGAAGGTTCGAGTTTGAGGCTGTCAGAGCTGATGAAGGGTAAGGATGGTATTTGGGAAGAGATCGTGAGGGAAAATCATCTGCGGTCGACGAAGCTTGATGAGGTTGGTGATTGGTGGTTTGCAGACATTATTTTGGGAGGGGAAGCTTTCTTGGATATCATGAACAAGGCCAAGGAGTATGGCTTTTTGGGGTTCAGGGACTCCAAGAAATCATTTGAAACTTGGATAGAGAGGACCAAGGCTTACAAGATTGTGCCATAAGGGATTTGGATGGTTATGTTTGTGAGTTATATTATTTAGACTCGTTGATGATGTTGATTTCTTCCTAACACTAAACCAATAATATCTAGAGAAGCTATGTTATTTGGATTCATTGGTCACAAGTAGGGGTATACATGGGTTGGATTGGGTCGTGCTTGTCTTTACCCGAACCCGATCTTCTATTTGGACCGGACCAATTTTGAAGACCCAAACCCGACCCTAGACCTGAATAGACTCAATCATCTTTGGGTCGAGTTAAAACTTGGGTTTGGACCTGGCCTTAAATGGGTCAATGCTATCTCAAACCAAAAAATAAAAAATAACATTTATTAAAAAATGAAGTTGAAAATTGCAAACCAACTATTTCATTTCTCATTTTGCTTCCTATTTAAATAAGCATCATAGTTCCTAACTAAATAGCCATTAATTTCAATCACAACAACAAAATGACATAAAATTTCTAATCTTAGCATTCCCATTCAAATTTCCATAGTTAGTTAAAGTGTACAACACAAAAAAAAAAAATAATGACTACACCCATTAGACTGCATAAACTAAGAAAATTATACAAACTTCATATGCTAGGTTTCTACTTTCTACACACCAAAATAGACATATGGTTTAACTACAATAAATTATCCAGAAAATATTGCACCATAAAATGTACATGGGCCGGGCTGGGCCGGAGTTGCCTTTACCCAAACCCAACCCTATATTTTGACCGGTCCAATTTTAAAGACTCAAATCTGGCCCTAGACCCGAATAGACCCAATCATCTTTTGGCCGAATGCTTCAGGCCAGTCCGGGTTAGCGGACTGGACCAGATTTTGTACACCCCTAGTCACAAGGATTTCTCTTTTATCCTATACCAAGAGTTTCTCCCTGTACTAGGGGGCAATAAGACACTAGGAAAAGAATAATATCTAGAGGGATTATGTTATTTGGATTATCTGATTATGACTTATGAGACACTGTGTCAGGTCACTAGTTATTTACGATTGGATGAGATTTCAATGAGACTTACACTTTATTGAGATTTCATTCAATGATGGATGAATAATGAGCCGAGATGATATCCCATTATCAATAAGTACAAATAACATTTCTTTATCTAGAGTAATGTTATCTGTAGATTTAATTTTAGTGAACACCTAACATCCACATAGTAGTATGGGAGTCCGGCATGCCCACTTCTTTTTTCTTTATGTTGGACCTCATACTTTTGTTAGTGAATGTTGAGGGTCCACTAAAAATGGATGTAAAAATAATATTATTCGTAATCTTTGTGTGTCCATGTTAATTTGGTGTGTTCAGTTTCTAATAATGATCATACAATTAGAATGTAATTTACTTAATTGAGTCACATTTCTTATAGGGATTTACCTAACTTATAACTAGTGTACCACAGTCGCGACCCTATGAATATACATTAGTTTGAGAATCAATTGCATCAACCTAATCCCAATCAAGATTTGCCCAATTCCCTTACATTTAGGTCAATTAAATCAATCAATTAAATTTCCCAAAGTTAAACCCTCTATTCATGCATATCATATACGTGTTATGACACTGTAATGATAATAAATCAAATAACTAATTTGACTTACTATTTACACTTTTAGAGATTTTAAATTTTAAGGACCAAAATGACTTAAACTTACATTTTTAAAGACCAAAATAAACATTATTTAAACAATAATATTTTTTGGACACCAAGAATACATGTCATCGAATAACCACCATTTGAGAAATGAGGAAAATAACAAAATGACTTAATTTTCTAAATGTACCAACTTTTGTTAAAAATATACTAACTCTATTTTTTTTCCAGTAATGCTAGGTGTACATCGCAATTGCATCCATCGTACAACCACTGTATAGCGACGTACGCTACACGAAACAACAACCGTGTGCACAAACTTTTTTACATACATGGACAAACTTTTCTAATATACATGCACAAAATTGTTCAAATACAAAAATAAGTAAAACCGGATTTGTGTCAATTTTATCCTTGAAGTTTCCGAAATCTGTTAAATTAGTCCCTAAGGTTTTTGAAATTTGTTAATACCGTCCCTATGATATTCAAATTACATTTAATTAGTTCTTTCTCGGAATTAACCCCATATCCCCAAAATTAAAACCCTTACTAACGTGATTAATCGCTAATCACCAAATTAAAGACTAACTAACTAATTAATACGAATTAAAATACATAATTAACATAACCAATTAACAAAATAGTCATTCATCACATTCTTTCCAAATATTATTTACCTATTTGGTTTTAGGTTTTATAAACAACATTTTCTATTATGGACTTTAATTTATGTCCCATATCAAACAATCCACAATAGAAAACAGGGGTGAAGTGAGAACAAAAACTTTTGAAAACAAAAAATACATGAAATAAAAATAAAAACTTAACCGATCATTAGTGATCAGTCGTAATGAAAAACGAGAATGAAGTGCAACTTTGCACATAATTTGGAGTAGAGTGAGAATTTAATAAATCTCAATGGCAGAAATAGATAAATAATGTTTGAAACGAATGTGACGAATGATTATTTTGTTAATTATCTTTTTTAATTAGTATGAATCAATTATTTAATTAGTCTTTACTTAGGTGATTAGAGGTTAATTAGGTTAGTCAGAGTTTTAATTTGAGGGATACGGGGTCAATTCGGGCCAAGGACTAATTTGATGTGGTTTAAATATTATAGGGATGATATTGAAGGCTTTCGAAAACTTCATGGACAAAATTGACAAATTTTGAAAATTTCAGGAACTAAATTGACGGATTTTGAAAACTTTAAGGACTAATTTGACAGAAAACATGCCATGCAAGCATCCATGTGGTCATGCCACATGGCACTTAACGTGCCCCCGTCAGTGGCCATTAGTGGGATAGGATGAAGAATTAACATTAGGGACTAACTTGACTGACGTTTGCCAATATTAGGGACGAATTTGAACAATTTGAAACTTTGAGGATTGATTTGATCAATTTTGTCAATAGTGAGGACCAATTTGTAAGTTTATTCAAAAAGTAATTGTCGCAATCTCTGTCATGCTCTCCACTTACACTCGAAGTGCATGAACCCACTCTCTATTATACACAAATATTCCAAAACATATGCACAGACTTTTCAATGAGGAAAAACAAAAAATAAGACGAAAATGAAAAAGAAAAGGAAATTGGAAAAAAAAATTGGTGCTCATATGCACAAACTTTTGAACAAACATACACAAACTTTTTTACACATGCACAAACTTTTGAACAACCAGAACCAAAAATATGACTGAAACGAAAATGAAAATGAGGATGAACAAGAAAACTCTGGTGTTCACATACTCAAACTTTTGAATAGGCATGCACAAACTCTTCTACACACATGCACAAACTTTTGAATAATCAAAACAAAAAAATATGACAAAAACAAAAACTAAAACGAAGATGAAGAAAAAAACTTTGTCTTCATTTTCTATAGAGTACTATAGAAAAAGGTTAATTGATATCCAAGATGTTTTCTATAGAGGAATAGTTTTACTTCAAGGAAAAACATTATAAAAGAAAGTTTAAGTAGGTTTGATATTAGTTATCCTATCAATGTGATGACATATCTCTTGGTTCTTTGAGCACATAAAGAAGTATTTTTAGATCATCCATTAAAGTAACATTCGCAGTGATAACATGAATCAAATTAACCTCCTTTTAAGATCTCAATTTGTTCTTTACCAACTGCCCCACCATGTATGCCAAATGTCATTTCCTTTCATTCGTTCATTTGTTTGATTTTGATTCCGGGTAAATTGTGTATGCATTATGTCTGATGCTAACTCATTAATATGGTGGACTTACATGGGATTTTGTTAGGGAATTTTCTTTGAAAACTGTATGGGTAGTAAAATGAAGACAAAACTAAGAATTCCATTGACTTCTTGTATTGTTAAAGCCTAGAGAAATCTACTCATTCTTCAATTCAATGCCCTCTGTGAAAGGTATTTCACTCTCTCATATTGTGTATTTGGTATCTCTTGCACTTGAGAATCATGCCTATTTCGCGCTATTAATACCATTGCATGTTAAGTCTATTTAGGACATTTAGATTCACATAAGGTTTCATTTTTGCATCAGAAGTTATAAGCTTCTCGTGTTTTTACTTGCTAATTAAATATGTTAATACTCTCAAAAGGTGTCAAAACAAGTTCATCTCTCTTCCTTTCTTAAGCTTCTTTTGAGATTTAATAATTTAGATGTGAACCAAAATAATAAATCCACTCAGTTCTATATGGACTCTCCCTCCTATTCTCCTTTCCCCTTAATTTTTTGAATGCACCAAATTATGTTAATTTTTCTGTCTTTTGGTGATTTTAGCAAATATATATCCAAATGCTTTTTTGTGAGTAAGAAGTAGTTTCGCGGGCAATAATCGTTGTGTTTCAAGTATAAATGTTAAAGTTTTGCATTGATAAAATTTGGATTAAGTGAAAAGTATATATTTGGAAAGACTCATAAACTCATTATCTTAAGGTTTTAGGTCAAAATGTGGCGTCTAACCCACTTTTGTGCCTCACTTAGCCTGTTTGTATAAATCTCCTATGGTTTTGGACTCCCTCTCACCGCTTTAAGTCCAACAAGTGATATTAGAGTCGATAGTTTAAATCCGACTTGAAATTTTCTCATGATGTTTGTAGTTGTGTTTGGTGGTTGGCAAGCTTCTGTTGAGAGGGGAGCGTACCAATGATGGGTCTCACACTTGAGGGGTAAGATTGTTGTGTTCCAAGTGGAAATGTTAAAAGTCTTACATTGATGAAATTTGGGTTAAGTGAAGACTATATATTTGGGAAGATACATAAACCCACTGCCTAAAAATTTTAGATTAAGATGTAATGTCTAACCTACTTTTGTGTCTCCTTAATCCGTTTGCATAAATTTTCTCCGATTTTGGACTCTCCCTCGCTCTTTAACCAAACAATAATGCAATGTGGACAAAAGGTTCCTGATGTTTGAATATCAATCAGATTGGTGCATGCTTAATGTCGTGTGTGTGGGTTTATGAGAGGCACCAAGAACAAGTAAAGGCTATGGAAAGCTAAAAGGATATGATAAACCATTCTAAGCCATAATTATACAGATGTGTCATCATCTTTTTCCCTCCTTTTTTTTTATGTACAATTTTTTCTTACTAAGGTTGAGTTTGGTATATGATAAAAAGGGAGGTGAAAATATCAAAGATTATGTTAGCATATAATTTTATTCATACATCAAATCCATGAAATTTTTGCCTCCAATTTTACCCTGGTACCAAACTCACCTTTAGCGTTCTTGCACCCAAACTTTACCCAATCGAATAGAGACAACAAAGTGATACATAATAACATGCTCAGCCGGGCGTCCTTGCTGGGCCAACAACTGAGCATTACTAGAGTGATACTTATGTGAGCCTTTTGATCATTAGACCGAATCAAAGGTGTTAGGACCTTCAAAAAGCATAGTCATCATGTCCAACTAAATGCAATTGGACTAACAACCCTATGGTTTCCATCAGTCCATTCTAGATAGGCAAAGCTGGTCGTCCCAGAAGGCAATGAAGTAGAGGTAAATGTCACTGTGTAGCTCTTCTTCTCATGCAGTTCACTAAAGCTAAGTGTTTCTGGTTCAACCACAATCTTTACCGAGGGAGATTGTGATGAAACTGAAGCGTTATATGTTGTTGGGGTCCCTACATTGGTTAAAACCCTTGTGTATTTGACAGTGGTAGGTGCATTAGAACCACCCCCTATGCCTGAAGATGTTTCAAAAGGAACAGCAAAAGATGGATAGTTGAAGTCTTCCACTCTATAGCTCTTCCTCGAGTCACAAGTAAAGTCTCTCCTTGTAGCAAGCTTGATTTGGGACGAGGTGTAGTCCAAGGCACAGAAAAAGTTAAGGTAGTCGTCAATGGTTGCATCATAGACAAGTCCAGGGTCAATGGCAGCCACTGGAAGCACATGTCCAGCACCAAAATCAAAGGGTGTTGCTGGTGTTCCGGTGGCAACATCTTGTATGATTTTCCCATTTTTGTAGGCTCTATAGGATGTGGTCATGAGGGCAGATCTTATGGCAGTAGGGCTCCACTCAGGGTGAGCTCCCTTAAGGATAGCAGCTAAACCACTCACATGAGGACATGACATGGATGTACCTAAAACAAAATTAGGGGTGTTCAAATTCAATCAAAATAGTTAAACTTATCAAAATAATAATAATAATAATAATTGATTTAATCGAAACTGATATAAATTATATTGTCAAAATGAATTCAAATACCTGAAATGATGTTGAAGCTCACATGCCTTGTATCAACAGACAAGCCAGTTGGTCCAACTGCTCCAGTCCAGCCAGCTAAGATGTTAACCCCAGGAGCTATCAAATCTGGTTTGAGTATCTTTGGTGTGAGAACATTTGGCCCTCTAGAGCTGAAAGCTGCAACCACTGGGGAGGGTTGAACTCGTAACTGAGTCCCACCAAATGAAATTGTAGCCGTTGGATTGGGAGAAGAAGAAACATACTTCCTTATTTCTTCACTGGATCTTTGGCCTAATGATGCTGCAGGGAGGATATGAGGGTCAGCAACAAGCTCTTCCCCAAATTCGTCACTATTTGCCAAAATCATTCCAAGTCCTCCAGCCTTTTTTACCACTAGGCCCTTTTCAACCCTCGGAGTTCCTCCTCTTTCACATACCACAATTTTGCCTTCAACTTTAGAGGGAACTAAACTATCTTGGATGCATAGATACCCTGCAGATGAGTTGCTTGCATTGCCAGCATAGACAAGTGGCAGTGGAGAATCAGATAAGGGCTTGCCACTGTAGAGTGATGCACCTTTGTGTTTGCTCCCATCTCCAAGGGTGACATAGGCAGGGAAGTCCCTGTCTATGGTTCCAGCTCCCACTGTGGTTATCCATGGTGCTACATTGGATAAGGTTCCTGGACTTGGCCCTCCATTTCCTGCTGAAGTGGATACCTATTGGACAAGTGCATGTGTGTGAGTCAGATACAAGTCACTAAATGGCTCTATAAGGTGTGAATCAGAACAAGACCGAAATGTTAGCCTCTTGCTCGATGTCACTAAAATTAACAAAAAGATAAATTGTAAAAGAAGACAAAGTAAAATGTTGGTACGGGTAACGTGGCAAGAAAATCAAATGGGGTTTAGTAGTAATAAAGTATAAAATATTTTCGCAAAAGGTCCCATTTGTCCTGTGTCCTATTTGCCCCATAAATTATGACTTGCTACTAAGTTTATTAGAATGACTAAAGCATGAATGTGGCTAATTAATGTCTCTTTTTTTTTTTTTTTTTCTTTTGAGGATGTGGCTAATGAATGTTTGGAAGCATGGAATGGAGAATTCTATGTACCATCAGTCTTGATACAAAAGCAAATTTCCAAAGGTGAAAAGAAAAAGTTGTGATGTATGGTTTTGTTGATTGTGACAAAGGACTAAAGGCAGAGTGAATTACTATACAAATCCAACATGCCAACAAAAATTGAAGAAAAATGATAAAATGACAATTAAAATAAACAACTATGATGGATCCTACCCCTTTGTAAATGTGGTTGTCTATTAATTTTATTTGTCACATAGCATTAATCATACCAAAATTCCATGGGCCATGGCTGTGAAGGCACCAATTGCAATGATGTCCCTATAATAGTCCAACGAACTTCCCCCAATAGACATGGACAATATATTGACACCATCTTCTATAGCCTTGTCGATTCCGGCGGCTATGTCACTGGAGAAGCACCCGCCCAGCCAGCACACCTTGTAAGCGGCCACCCTGGCATGTGGGGCCATTCCTCTCGCCGTCCCGGAGGCCAATCCGAAGAGGCTCGCCCCTCCAACGGCAGACCCCGCTGCCGTTGTCAAGGTGTGGCTTCCGTGGCCGTCATCGTCCCTCGCTGACCTTGATTCTGTCTTCTCATCAATTGGCCCCATGGCTGCTTCATACCTATGTTGCGCGAGAGACTATTGAATGCGATATGATATGTAAATTTAACAATTTTATAAATGAGTTTAGTTATTATACACTAACTATGTTAAGCAAAAATAGTTGCTTCTTTCACTCCGATTTTTTATGAATATATAAAACATGAATATAGTAAATTAAAATTTAGGTTGGCAGTTACTGTCATTAGCAGCCTTTTTCTAATGCCCCTTTGCACTTTAGCACATTTTTTTATGCAGGGCAACTATGAGAATTAGGAAACATGGACTAAAGCATTTTTGTGCGTGCATATAACTATCATGCCCTTTAATTTAAGCAGGGCAGCTATGGCAATAATGAGTGTTTATAATAATCTTAATCACGATGTTTCAGTTCAAAATGAGGGAATAAACAGGATAACTAATAGAACAAAAAATCTTGTCTTTCAATTAAAAAATTAAGAATTAGTCATTTATAAATATGAGCATTTGTGCATGATAGCTTGATACCCGTTGCCGAAAAACCGTGCACCAACAAGTTTCCTGTTGCAATTGGAGGAGTTCATGTTGTTCCCCGCTTGACACTCCCCTCTCCAGCTGCTCGGCACCGGGCCGAACCCCGTGTCATCCAAGCTCTTCAGCTCCGGCCACACGCCGGTGTCGAGGACGCCGATAACCACCTGGCTTTGTTGCTCGGGGGAAGCGGTCAAAAAGGCGCTTGTTTCTTCCAATCCAAGAAACATGGGCGTCCTCGTGGTGTGAAGCTCATATCTAACCTCAGGCATCACATAGAGGATTCCTGGTTGATTTGAGAGTTCTTCGGCCTCTTGTGGGGTCAGCCTTGTGGAGAATCCATGAGCCACATGTTTGTATGTGTATAGCATTTGTGCTGAGCTTGACACTGATCTCAGTGATGAGTCATACCAATTCAGGTGATCGCTGAAAGTTTCTGGCATGTTGGACTTGTCCATGTGAACTATGTAAGTCCTTTTGGCTTGATCATTAGCTATGCTGTGTTTGGCACAAAGAATCAGCAGCAGGACAACAATATGAAGGAACTTGCAATTGAAAATCAGTGTCTTCTTCATCTTGGCACAGTACTATGCTTCTCTATGTCAGGTGGATTGTGAATCTTTGGCTTCTTTTTTTTAATTTGGTTTTGATATGAAGGGATATTGTAAGGTATTTATTGTCGTTGATTTTGGTACTGTTGAACTTGGACTACATGGGCATGATTCTTTTTTCAGGCATATGTCCACACCAAACATTTTCTATTCAATATTTTCAAGGCAATGTTTATCCATATTTCACAATAATTGACACTTCCCTTTGTCTATTCAGCAGGCATCTTCTCTCGGCCTATATATTAATTATTTACGATAACAAATTAAGAAGTAATCAAGCATGCAAAATGAAATCTCACCCACATATTCTCAAATCTCACTGTTACGGTTGGACAAAAAATTAAAGCAGTACGGTCATATCAAAGAGAAATCAAAACACAGGGATTCCTTTTCTTTTTCTTTTTCTTTTTTTTACAAAAGTTACATTATGTGTATTCGTTTGTATAAATGTATGAAATATCATATCGACTCGCACCATATTTATTATTGAATGAAATTCTAACGAGACTTTCATCTCAATGAAATCTCATCGAATGATAAATGAAATAAGTCAACACAGTATTTTAGAGTTAAAAACCTACTTAGTCTCAAGACTTTACACGCTTGTCATACTTGGTCCCTGAACAAAAAATAAAGACTCATTAGTCCCTAAACTTTACAAACGTTGGTTGGACACATTGGTCCTTTCATCCATGATAATGTTAATGGACGTTGACCTGGTGTTAATAGAGACATTTTCTCTCTCCTTACTCCTAGTCAGTCCTAAAACAAAGTCGTTTTGATAGTATAAAATCCATAGGCCAATTTGGCCAAATAAAAGTCAAGGGACTAATTAGCCCCTACACTCCACCACCACCAACTCTACCTTCAGCCCATCACCACCACCCACACCCCATTCCCAAAGTGATTAAGGTTTTTTTTCCAAAGTAAAATTTCACTTCATTGTTAATTTTGGGATTGGCATTAGGATGGTGTTTGGGTTGTGGGAGGAAGAAGAGATGTGATGTTGGTGGTGGGGCCGTTAGAGTTGGCTGGGTGTTGGTAATGGCGGGTGGGTAGGGGTATCAAACGGGCCGGGCCAAAATTATGCCTATTTTTAGGATCTGGCTCGTTTATAGTGGGTCCGCGAGCCTAAACAGACCAACCCGCTAGCCCGTTTATTTTTTAAAAAAAAAATTAAAATTTTGGTCTATTTTTATTATTTAAATACAAAGTTGTGAATAAATATGTGTGGTCATTTTTAACTATTTTCTATCGTCTATCTATTAATTAATCAGAAAGAAATAGTTTAAATGGTTGATTGCGAGATTATATTATCTTTTTTGTTCTTTCAACTATCTTGCTTGAAAGATATCAAATGTTATTTGGAATCGATTCATGAATTAATACAACTTTCATTAATTAAATGACAACATATAACATTGATGTGAGTATTGTTATGTTATTGATCAAAAACACAATTGGAACTCTTTCTCGTAGATTAATCAATAATAAACAAGGTTTGAAAGTATATATCAACTTGTAGGGTGTAGGTACTCATTGAAGGAATAGAATGCAAAATTTATCAATATCTATGTCATAACACTTCAGTTGTATAACAATATAACTATAGTTAAGTAGTTAAACATAACAAATAGTTAAACATGCTCAATTATAAGTCCAAATAGTTAAACTCTAAACTCTTAAACTCCAAAATAAAATTTAGAGTCCTAAATGAAACGTTTAAAATTTTGGTATTTTTTATATATAAAAAAAAAATTCACGGGCTCACCGGCTAGCCCGTGAACCTGCTGAGCTGGCCCCGTTTAGCCAGTGGGCCTAAACGGGTCAAACCATTTTTTTTCAAATTTTCACGGGCTTATTTTTTGCATGTAAAGCCTGTTCCTTTAACCTGGTTCGTGGGTCGAGATTATTTTGACGGTCCTACTAGTGGGGTGTGTGTGGTGATGATGGCAGTGTAAATGGGGTGGTGGTGGTGAAGTGGGATAGGTGAAAGTGTGAGGGGGTGATAGTGAGAATATGGTATGAGTGGTGGTGGAGGGAATGGGTTGTGGGTGGTGGTGGGATGAAGGTTGAAGGTGGTGGGGGATGGAGAGACTAATTAGTCTCTGAATATCTTTTTGGTTAGGTTGGTCCTTAAACTTTACATCATCAAATGGCCTCATTTTTGTGATTGACTAAGAGTGACGAGAGAGAAAACGTCTCTGTTAACACCATCTTAACGTTTGTTAACAGTGTCATGGATGGAGGGATCAACGTGTCCAACGTTTACAAAGTTCAGAGTTTAACGGATCTTTATTTTTTATCCAGAGATCAAATAGGACAAGCATGTAAAGTCCAAGGAAAAGTAGGGTATTAACTTGAAATTTTTTAATAAAAAAGGTTATATGCGTATCATATATTATAACCTTTTTGGCATAATAATCCATGCTTATTCAACACATTTATTTAACTTGATAAAGGAGAAATGACATGAAGTTCAGAGTTAAGACGATGCTAGTTAGGAATGCCTTATGCAAACAAAATAGAGCAATCCACTGCTTTTGCACTACAAGGAAGCTTTTCAAGCAAAAGCTCAAAACATTTTCAATAAAAAAGCTTTTCTATAAAAGTAGATTAATCACAACAAAGCACACAAATGGTCCAAGGTTGTAACTGTAAAGAAACTTTGTCCTTAGCCGTGAAGGCATATGGATTAATTAAATCAGAATTGGTAAAGACAATATTGTTCATATTAATAAGTTATCATTTTGGGACAAAAGAAGTTATAGATAAGAAAATGGATTGCTGAATAGACAAAGCAAGAAAAGTCGTTTAATCATAGAGAGAGTTAGAGACTTTTTTTGAGAGTGGCAACTTGTGTAGAACTTGTTTGTTCTGCTTTACTCTGGCAAATAGCTGGAATAGGACCTACCACTCATTATTGCTAACTAAATATGTGTTAATCAACTTTCTTTCTAACACTTAAATGTTTTGCTTGTAGTTAAGTTGCCACAATTGAATATTATTGTTGAGTTTACATGCACCTTTATGTAACTTTTTTTCTTCTTTAAAAAGATTATATGAGTTTATCATTCATCATTCTTTTTTTTTAGGTTGTCTACCCGGTATCCAAGACTTCCCCTTAGCTAATCTGGGTCAACCCGAGGGTTGTGCACCTGACTATTATGGGTGAGTCTCCCAGCGGAGATAATTGCGTACACAAGGTCTCAAACTCGAGACCTTGCTTAAGCGATATCAAGCCACTTACCACTTGGACCAACCCCCGTTAGTTTCAACATTCATCATTTTATTAGGGTTAAGATACGTCTTTAAATTCTTTAATAATTTACATAAATACTTACAAATTATTTAATAAAATGGTCCTCACATCAACCATGAGAATAGAACTCACATTCTTGTGAAATTCGAGTTCGTCTCTTATTAATTGAGCAATCTACCATTATAATATTTTACATATACTTTACCAATAATTAGGGTTTTTTATTTTTATCATTTCCGACCTAAATTGTTTAGGTGACTGAAAAATCCATCTCTGTACAGGGTCAATTTTATTTTTAATTTTTTTTTTATATTATTTATCCCGGGCAATCAAATGTTTACATGCACTTATAAGTGTCCTATAAACAAAAGAAGAGTGCAAGTAATGGTAAGACTTACTAGCCTTTTGTGTAATGTTTTAAAACATTGAATAAACAAAAAAAAATTAAACTAATAACGTGTCTTATATACGATTCAATTAATTTAATGAACTAAATTTGTAATTCAACCACAGTTACAGTTATGATTGAAACGAAAGAACAGCGAAAAAAAAAAAAAAAAAAAACACTATTTGTGTCGCAGTCTAATCAATTTAATTGGACACCTTAATTTAACATTTTAATACATTGCTTTTGGGTCATTTGGTTGAAAACATTTCGTCATATATTAAAGATACCACTAAATTGGGTCCTAAATTAAAGTGAGAAACTCAATAAAGTGATGTTATCATCCGTCACCACTATAATAATGCAAAACCAAGTTTTGGGGCCTTAATCATTCTGGTAAACAAACAAATTTTCTATAACAAATTAAATTCAGTCACTTGTCACCGATGCTGGATTTGTTGGGGGTCACCATCACGCTTACTCACGAGTGGGATTATAATGTAAACACGCTTGCACAATTCTTCTCCCTCATGATTCTTCAATTTTTGATGTCACTTTGCACAATTGCCAATAGGTGACGAATCAATTTTAATCATATTATTAACTTGGGTGATTTGCATGAGAAAATGAAAGGATCAGCAATCAAGAAAGGAAAGTGAAAAGAACTAATAGTTGGTGTAAGAATCGTGTGTGATTCCCTCCCTAATGCAATCTGATCTTTGCATTTTCTCGTCTATACGCTAAGGCAAACACATCCATCAAGAAAATGACTTTGATGTCCTACCCAAATTATATGTGTATTTTAATATCAATTATCAAACCACTAATCTTACGCACAAATGAGGGTCAAAATAGAGATGATAATTTGTACCCTATTCACAAGTATCTGTCCAATTTAACCCGTTAAATAAAACAAAAATCTATTTACCTGCTTTATTTCACTCTTATGTCTTCAAGGCTCATTGACTTTCATCCCTCTCTGTCATTCTCCAATATAATGTTTTCTAGTTGTTATGACTAGAAATTATGGTTTTGGTTTAATTTATGATTATGTTGTGTTAAAAGGGTTATCTTTGTTCACTTTTTTGAATTGTGTAGTTTTTAGTTTAAATTATACTGTTATTATGCATTAAATAATTATTTTTTGTAGTTAATGTTTATATTATGTAAACATAAAAATATTTTTTAGAAAGTAGTAGGTAGGGTTTTTATTTTTAAAACTCAGGGTAAGATATGATTTTTTTCTATTTAATAGGTTGATGGTAAAGTCATGGTTCAACCAAAATCGAACTCATTGCCATCCCTAGGCCAGAAGGGATTGTGAAGTTGCATAAGAGAGGATTAAAGGAGAGTTGTGAAGTTTGTCGAGTGTGAAAATGTGAGAAATATAATAGACAAAAACACATTATAAACAGTATCTGACTCTGATATCATTATGAAATGCTATTAATTAAGAGTGGTTAGTGTTGTTTAATCAAATAGAAAAAGTTTATTATAGTTTCACAAATTCTCAGGGAATGCTAATTTACCCATAAATTAATTATTAAAGCTAAAACAATAATCATACAATGAAGATTTAACCCAAAAAAAAATTGTCAACTTCCCAACACGATATTTCGTGATTAGTGTTGACAGGACATGAATGAATGATGTGATTATTATTTTTGCTTTTTCTTTTCTCGAGTTTGAATGAATGAGCTGTTGTATAAATAATTTTGAAACTATCTGTACACTCCAATATGCATAACTCTTCACCATGATTAAGATATAAGAATCTATATAATACACAATCTATATAAATTCTCAAACAATAAATGGTAGCTAATAAGTCACATTCATATACCAGGAAAAAAAAAAGAAGGACAAATTCATTTGGAAACCATGCTGTACAAGTCATTTCATGTTGAATGATGATGACTTTCATCTTGAACCTCCTTCTTATTAAAATTGACAACTATTAATTCAGCCAACAAAGCTAACTACATGGATTATGGTATATACTAAACTCAATTAGGAACATTTGCATAGGCATAAAAATTTGTTATCTTAATTAGAAATTATACATTATTTCTTATCAGGTGCTCATCTTTAAAATTAACTTTTTTTACCTTTTAAATTTTTGTACATATTATTTCGAGGCAAACGTCGACCTTAGGCTATTATTAGACAAGGCCCAACAAGGGCCTTACTTGGGATCTGAAGCCATCACTTATGTGTTACATAGACAATTGGACTAGGACAAGACCACTGGCATATATGTCTTCGAGATAAATGGAATGGATTATCTGGGAAATCTCCATGATCCCAAATTCAATCCAGGGCAGTATAAACACTAGCTCCTCAGCCCACAAAGGTATGCACATCTTACCTCATACATCTCACGTCTAGGGTTATCATACGGGTCAATCTTGTCCGTTTAACCCCCAAGTTAAACAAATTCAAAATTTTTACGGGCAATTTTTTATGTTTAGCCCGCCCTTTCAATATAGGTAAATGGGTCATTCAGCGGGCTGAATCCATTTTAACCATTTAAGGCTGTCAAACGGGTCAACCTGACTCATTTAAGCCAGGCCCGCAAGCTAGGTTAAACGGGTTCAAAATTTTGCCAAAGTTTTTTTTATTAACTTGCCATTTTAATACATGTAAACAAGCAGATCCGCAAGCTAGATCCATTTTGACAACCCTACTTTAAACACACTAATTTGGACGTCATAGTGATTTAGAGGTACCTCACCCCATGCTCACCAGGAACGAAGCTCACTTTCATCTTCTAAACAGCACACATCGGCCATTCGATATCTGAGTTTGAGGTAATCTTGTCCCTAGCTAGATTACATGAGAGCACATATGCATAGAGCCATAAATGTTGAGCATAGTGACCAGATAACAGTTACATTCACATTGCTTATACAATATTTTTCAACGAAATATACAACTAAAGGGTGACCCAACAAAGTTGAGAACCAATAATTTGACATAAGAGATAAAGGGTTTTGAGACAAGGACAAGGCCAAAAAAGATAAACAAAGACATTAGGTGCACCTTTTTATGTAGTTATAATTTGTTATTTTTAGCATTAAAAAAATGTTATTTTCAACTTTGCAGCATGATTGCCTGGTTATCAAATGAAGAGGGAACATGACAACATAAAAAAAAATTAAAAATAAATCCCTTTCTCAGAAAAAATTTACATGAACTAATGTTAGGGAAAGTTTTATCTAACTACGACCACAAACCCCAAGATTATGTGATCAATTACTAAGGAAAAAAATTGTGACCTTAAGTTTTATCTCTAGGCTACGTTTAAAAAAACTTAAATAGTAAACATATAAATAGAGCTGTAAAAATGGATTGAACCTGATAGACCAATCTAAATGGCCCAAAAATATGAGCGGACTGGGCTGAAGAAATATGAAGAAAAAAAATTAAGTTGACCTGACGTAGCTCAATCTAAATTGGCTCAACCAACTTTGGGTCGTGTTAAGAACAAAAGCGAAGTCTCTGTGAATGAATTTTGTATATTGATCAACTGAATAGATGAATGCATCTCTTACATGATTTATACTAGATACATAAACAACTCTGGCTAACTAACTCAACAACCCGATAACTAGTTAACTAATGACCCATTACAATTAGCAATGCATAAGAGCATACAAGTAAATTATCCTACTATATGCTCTAATGCTCCCCCGCAAGGTGGGAATAATATATACAGAATTCCCAGCTTGCTTATAAGTGTTGGAATTGGCTTGCTGAGACAGCTTTGGTGAGTAGAACAACCAGCTGGTGTTGTGTTTTGACATGATTGAGCCGAATTAATCCTTGATTCACCTTCTCTCGGATAAAATGACAATCAATCTCTATATGTTTTGATCGTTCGTGAAATCCTAGATTTGTAGCAAGATAAATGGCTGCTTGATTATCACAAAACACCATACAAGTGGGAATGTCAATCTCAAAAAATGTCAATAGATTGACGAGCCAAATGGTTTCACATGCAATGGAGGCTAAAGCACGATATTTGGCTTATGTCAAGGAACGGAAAACCGACCATGGCTTGTTTCTTAGACTTCCAAGAGACAAGAGAATCACCAATGAATACACATTAACCAATGGCGAGTATCCGGGCATTGGCCCCAATCAGCGTTTGCATATCTTGTGAGATGCAGGGTAGAAGCTGCTGAGAACAATAAATAAACCTTGTCTCGAAGCTTATTTGATGTACCTCAACAAATGATGAAGGGAATCCAAGGTGGGTGAGGAGCACAAGGAGAGGACATAAATTGGCTATATATAGACTTGTGAAGCCGACATGCCATGCTCTCCCCCCTTGAGGAATTTGCATATAAACTTGCTCAAAGGTTTGAGGTCACCATTCAAAAATGTGTTGTTATTGATGTCCATTTGAATGAAGCTCCATTATTTGATGGTTGTTATGCTGCTGAGTAATACCTAAACAGTAGTTAACTTGGCCACCGAGAAAAAGGTATCTGTGAAATCTATTATACCAGCTTGCTGGCTGAGTATAGCCTCTGGCGACAAATCGAGTGCTGATAATGCAGGGACAAGGGGGGTAATGACGTCATTAGGAAAATCAACAAGACTAGAAACTGATGATGAAGTAGGAGGAGAATTCAGATCGGACTTACTTGATACTATACTTAAATTGAGTTTCAAGTAAAGGGAAGAAATTAATCAAGCAAGAAGCAACATCTGATTTTGTAACAAGCATGTAAATCTAAGTAAAATGTGTGTGATCATCCATGATAGTAAGAAATAGCTCGAAAATTACTTAAATAAAAATGGGTTAACATTTTACTAGTTAAAAAATAACATAACCTTAAATGATTGGCTCGTTTTAACACCCTTGCACACAAATGAGAGACTCTACAAATATTTATATATTATCAAGAAGTTAGTTGGAAATAAGAAAATATTTTTTTATAAATGACCAAATGGGAAAAGAAAAAAAGATAAAGGAAATTTTATCATGTCTCTAGCTATTAGTAGTATCTTTAATAATTTAGTTGGCAATATTGTTGTTTGTCAAATGGAATTTATTCTAGTACCCCATGAATTATTAAAATTGTTTTCTCCCACCAACTTAAGTTTTTAAAAAGAAGAGTTCTTGGCATGTGTGGTATACGATTGACTAATTATAAATTTGTATATCTAAAACTAGACTAAATCTATACTAGTATATCTTTGTTTCACCAAGCCATCGTAGCTGTTTCATTTTTATTAGTATTTTCCTTTTTTGGAGCAACAAGTCATTTTAGTAATTTATGAAACAATAGTATTGCTATTTAAGACGAATAAAAATCGAAACCAAATGATTTGTTGATATCAATATCATACATAAACAAATAAGCGCAAAACCCTTTTCTTGGTGAATACTACAAGTGCATAAAAACTTTGAATTCAAACAATAAAATAATCGATCTTGACGCCCGTAGTTAGCGTAATTGTTAAAGAAAACGTTGTTATATCCGACATGGATATGAGTTCAATTTTTAATTTTTTGATGTAATGATGACTTAATAAATAATTTGTAAGTATTTTAAAAAATGTTTGGAGGCACATGTTTTAACGGACAACAAACTCACCAGAACTTATGTTAATAAAAGAAAATTTGATTTTCACTTGCACACACGCATATTTTTTTCATCACTTGCACACACACATATGCTATATCTATGTGCTTCAAGTTGTCGAGGAAACTCATAAAGAACTGAGTGTATTTTGTATAAATTTTATAAATGACAGGTCTCATTTTTATCATGACTTGTCTAAACGTAAAGTATTAAATTTATATTCATTCTAAACATAAAGTATTAAATTTATATTCATACAAGAATCTCCTCTTTTGTGGTTCTCTAACTCAATTTTTTTTTTGGGGGGTCATCACTCTTACTCCACCTTCTTTTACTTCTATTATGTTACTTAGCATCATATCTCATAATAAGGCTCTTTTTTATGTAGAAAAAACAAATATCTCAACCAAAAAGAAAGGGCAATTCGAGGTTGACTTCCGGCACAAATTTTGGACAATAAACTCATGTTGATTTAAGGGCCTAGCTGTTTGCTCTGCTCGATCTTGTTCAGTTGTCAATTTTAACTTTCCATTATTGTCTGCTGGTCCACAGGTGTAAGTCCATAAATGCATTCATTTTCTTCTTCTTTTCTACGGAATAAATGCGATCATTTTCATGAATGAGAACATATGCTAATTTATAAATAACTTATTGAAGATTCACTCGATAACCACATAAGGACAAAGTAAGAGTGAACAAATCAACAACATAGAAAGTGAGTTCTAAGATGCACTTGACGGAAAGTGAATGGTGTTGAGCATACTTGTAACTTTTAAATGCAACCACCAATAGCGGCAATCAATCATTAAATGCCAATGGCGATGAGTGCAACAATGAACCAAAAATGTAAAAATGTTTCTTTTTTCATTTTTTTTAGCATTTAAAAATGTTTTTTCATAAGATTTTGCCTAATTTAGATTTTAGGTGAAAGCTAACAAGTTTTTGTACCATAAAAACGTCAAATTGTAAATTTTTGGGTTTTAAAACAAGATTTTGACAACTATGTTGTATAGGCATGTTGTCTATTCCGTAGACCCTTCATTCAACTATGTTGCAAACTAGAGCACCTAAGTATAGTGTTGGCCTGACAAAAAGAAGTTTGGATTGCACAAGAGATCATTGAGAGTACAAAGGACATGTCATCCGCAATATTTAGGTCACAAGAGTAGCCCTCACCCGACAACGAAACACCTAACCTAGTATCTTCAAATCAAAGAGGCAAGTACTCTACTTGTTTTATAATCGCATGAATTCGGAAATTGTATGAAGCCTCTTATGAATTTGGTTGAAGGCAACCCATTTTAAGTTTTAAATTGCATAAGGCTACGTCATGTATGTTGATATTGTCATGCATGAAATGTGCTCTTTCAAATCTAAACAACCGAGTCAAATATGAATTTCATCGCTATTATTTTTCTGGAATTTCATTAAATCTCATTGGGGCTTCTTTTAGCCATGGTTTTTTCGAATCTGATGAGCCCATAATCATGAATTTTGACTGGGACTTGAGAAAAAAAATTTGAGAACAACCTCAGGAGCCCCAACTCTCCCACATGGTTTCGAATCCATAAAGCTATTTTCTTGCCAAATTTCATCAAATTGGTATAGCCCTGTTTATTGCAAATTCAGAGAAACAAATATCATAATTTTTGAGTGAATATTGGAAACAACCAAAGAACCCTAACTACACTCATTTTTTAATCAAATCACAAATTCCATATCTAGACCGAATCAAAGCAAATCTGCTTACAAGCCAATAAAATTTGAATTGAACAAAACAAGTACCATGCGCTTTGGTAGTCTCTAGAGAGAGAGACCGCAGGAAAACCGTGATGAACACCAGTTTTGTTCTAACAAGAACCCAGAAATTTCTAATCGGGAATCAGTCTCAATTTTTTGTTAGAATCTGACAGAAAACAATGGTTATAGTTATAGATGGAATAAAGTGGAATAACTAAAAAAAAAAAAGGACCAAGATCACCGCAGTACTTGGTTTTACTTTACTCAGCTGGTGCATCAGAATGAGTTCTCTCGTATAAGCGATGTATGAGTGGTGATTTGGACATCTGTGGTTCCCTCTCAAGTACAGCGATTACGTCCTTGACAGATATGCTTCGAGCTACCCTAGTTTGAGCCACAAGGGCCTGATCTCTTCCATGTTTTCTGGTGGCCCCTGTTGGAAGAGCGAAACAAGCCGTGGTTTACTTTATTCACTCTGATAACCAACAACAATGCCTAATGTTCTTTGAAAGCATTTTGTTGAAAAATTAAGCATGATACAAAAAGAATTATACAACAGGACAGTGGCCAAGGCAGATGATAGAGGCATGATACTCCCCTTCAGACCCAAAGAAGTTGGCGGAATGAGGATATTCTACAATTAAATATTTATCAAAACATTTTCAACCTAACAAATGGAAGAATATTAAGCAAATGATATAGGTAAGTTATTCCATTCTATGTGAGACAATCTGATGGAATCTACTCCCTTCTCTCATATTTCTTCCTCCATTTCATTTTCATCCATAACCTACAATATGGATTTAAGTTTGGTGATGAGGAAACCTTCAAATTCATTCCTAGAGTCGTCAATATTGGTCAAATTTGTCCACAGATTATGAAAATGGCCATATTAGTCCCTGAAATTGCCAATAATCGGTCAAGTTAGTCCTTTGACATTGGTCAAATTAGTCCCTCTCGGGGATTAACTTGACCAGCTTTTAGCAACCTCAAGACTAATATGATCATTTTCATAAACTTGGGATGAACTTAACCAACGCTGACAACTCTAGAGAAGAATTTGAAGGTTTACTCATTTGGTGATTTGTGAACGATGTCTAAAATTGACTGCCATCTTGCAGTTGAATTACTAAACTAAAATGATAGATAAGCAGTTGAAAAGAGAACTCACCTGAAGTTGAAAGAAAACCAGTTGGACCTTTTTTCTCCCCATCTTGATTATCCATAGTACTTTTTCCAGAGGCTGAAGAAGATTTGCGGTTCACATCTTTAGCTGGTTCTGTGCCCCCCTCACGTTTCTGCCTCGC
Organism: Nissolia schottii; assembly: GCA_003254905.1. Lineage (NCBI taxonomy): Eukaryota > Viridiplantae > Streptophyta > Magnoliopsida > Fabales > Fabaceae > Nissolia > Nissolia schottii. Next base: position 456,421 of record QANU01028836.1, on the reverse strand, counting down.
TTGCTCAGCCATAAGCTGCCACTTCGACAGCATGTCATCTCCCCCGACAGCAGCTCGGGCAGCAACATTTGCAGCATTCGTCCTCATCTTGTCGTCCTCTTCCTTGTTCACCTGTAGCATATTTTATAAATCAAAGAAAAGATTTTGTACGCAGATAAAAGTGAAATATAAGAAAGGAAATAAATACCTTTGTTGATTTAGCACGACCCTCGTCCTTCTCCTTGTCACCATCAGCTCCAGTGTTGCTATCAACCTATATTTAAAAATTGCAATATGGGGATTAAATGATAGACACGCAGGTTTGAAATGCCAATACACACAACATATGCAAACGGGGGAAATGAGCATGGACAAGGATTATATCTTTCACTCAACCAAATTTTCAATATGTGGAACTCACATCGTTTTGTTTCCGAAGCTTCTCTGTTTCTGCCTGTTTTTTCTCCCACTCCTCCCTTACTTTCCGATTTATTGTCAGGATTTGCTGCCGAACATCTGAGGTGACAACAGTCCGGTGTCTTGTCTTCTCAAAATCAACTCGCTAGTAGAAATACTCTTGGAAGTAAGAAATTTTATACAGTTGTGAAATAATATTCATGCAAGCAAGCAGGTAGAAAAAACAGCAGACCTGTTTTGACATTCTAATCAGGTTACTTATCAGGCCACGCATTCTTTCCTCCACACACTGAAAATTCACTTTCAATTGTAAGATTACATTCAAACCTGCTACATCGGCAAGTGAAATTTTGCTTGAATCTCACCAGTGACAAGCATTTCTCCACATCATTGCTCATACCCTTCAAGCCATACTTGACCACTGCCAGAGTAACACAAAATAGCTATAACGATTTGTGGGCCTATTACTTATCAAAACAAGCTCAAAAGGAAAAACATAAAATAGATGGACATAGGTGTGGCGTGAACAGGATACTAACTAATCTCAATCAATTTTTTCTGCAGTGGACCTTTCTGCAAAATCAGCCTTTCCTCTTCATCTTGCACAGCTTTTCGAGATGCTTCTGATACTCGACTGTCCTCCTTGGACCCTGAAAATAACTGCTCCTCTTCTTTCTGTAAAAGATTAAAATGTAGAAATGATTTTAGATTTTGAAATAAGAGAGTAAACATGCTTATTTATTCAGCTATCTGCTTAGTTCGACATGACAAGGTATCATACCCTAAGGTCAACTCCACTAACAGCAGTGACGTCATTAAGCTCACTAAGGCTTTGTTCTACAGATCCCCCAGATGCCTTCTGTTTCTTACTGTACGATGACAGAAAAATTATGCATACACCAACATGAGTTGGAAATTAAGAAATAAACCCAAAAGTAAGAGAAGCATGATCCAGCAGAACTAGACATATCACCTTGGAGGTGGCGGCGAAGAACCATGTGCTTCAAGCAGTTTCTTCTGGCCAACAGTAGGCTTTTTCGGAGGTTGCCTTGCAATATTTCCAGAAGTGTTTGATGGGACCTGAAAGCTTAACTTATCAAATAAAGAAGAGAGAAGATATCAACTTTGAAGATGCATGGGGCATGCTCTTTGTACAAAATGATACCTTGGTATTTATAACAAACAAACAAAAAAAAAATTAGCAAAATCAAATTAGAAGTTCATATTTCCTATAGAAGATTCTTTTGAAGAAAAATAAGGGAGGACCATAAGACATGAAAGGAAGAACAAACTTGACTTGTCATAATATGTTTGTTATTCTTCACCACAACTTCAAAACATCAATGACATAGAATAAACTTGTATAGTGTATCAAAGGTTTCTTGTAGAGGAGAGAAATTTTGCAAGCAATATACCTACCCACTAATGATATTAATTAACCAAGTAAAATCATGATCTAATAAAGATATAATCAGCCCCATGGTTATAGTTGATTAAATAAAATTTTAGCACATCATGTTCTACAATGTAGAATTAAGCATCCAAGCAAAAAATCATAATTGTTCTAATCTTTTCTTGGATACTTAGTTCTACATCAATAAACCACCAAAACAAAAACAAAAAGAGAGAGAGAGAGAGAGAGAGTACTATCTGCTTTCTCAGAACTAATTACAAAAAGTTTCATGTACCTATAAAGATAGCGAAAAGTTTCATACAGTCATATGATAGGACACTTCGGGTAAATAAGGTGTACACTAGGAAATAATACAGAAAGTTACCAAATGAAGATAGAAGAACTGAGCAGGAGG
>QANU01028836.1:437595-453154 GCA_003254905.1 Nissolia schottii | reverse complement strand
TTTGCTACTGTTTCAAGTTGTGGGACCCAGGAGGGAGTCCCTCTTTTCACCTTGAGGACAAGGTGGTACTCCAAGGGGAGGGTATTGTTACAAACCCGTCTGCCCTGGTCGCACCAGATTCTGTTCCAGGAAAGGAAATTATCCCTTTTCCATTCCATTATTCCAGGAAAGGAAGGAGAGGATTAGGAGATTAATTTAAAAAGATTCTGATTTGTTTAGCTATTTGTTAGGAGAATAATTTGTTAGGAGAATAATTTGGTTGCACTAAAATAGGAAGGGAAGATATGGGCCATAATTTACTCTCTCTCACGGTATATGAGAGAAACAAGGAGAAGGGGTTCAGCATTCAGGAAATTGGACAGAACTAGAAAGGGGACCAAGGGATCCATTATTTCCCAGGCTTATTTTCTGATTATCGTTTTATTATTCTGCAGCCCTTGGGCTTGTTAATGTTCTGCCAGGAAATTCCCCATTGGAATTCCTGATATTATTAATAAAACTCCATTGATTTCAGCAAGTATTATTTTAATTGATACCAGTTCTTACACAAAGCTTCTCGAGTAGCTCCATACCTTGGGTCATTCTATTTTCCTTTTCTTCTTGTTCATAGACATGTTTCTGGGGATATCACCTTGATATCTCACCAGATTTAACAATCTTGCATTTTTTTCAATTCTCGTTTCTGTAATTACCAGTTGCTAACATCATATCTGCTTTCTCATAACTATTTTATATTTAATTTTCAATATAACATTTGTACAAAAGGATGTATACTGCCAATAAACACACATTTGGACAACATTTGATCCACAAAGTTCAAGTCATTGCATTAGACAAGATCATGTATATCAGTTTCAAACTTACCGTGACACTAGCCTCTAGTTGGGTCATTACAGAAGGGGGAGCAGAATTGAGTGGCGTTAAGCCTGTAGATGTTGTAGGTGGCATGCTTGCAGATGCAGGAAGACCTCTTGAAAACTCATCTTTCACAGTTCCTTGATTGGCACTTCCCTGTTCAATCTGTGCAGAATTGACAGAAGGCAACCCATGCAATTTTGACAGATTATGCCTATGTTGCTGCTCAGAAGCCAGGTCACCAGGTTCCTTTTTGACATAAGAAACAGATGACAAGAAGCCTGAGTTTTGATCTTTGTTTGATGATGGATGCCAAGCATTCGAAATTTGTTGTGATGCGGAACTGTTTACCAGAGCCACAGATCCACAGGGCACTCTCTTGGGATCACTGAAAGAATTCTGCCGATCAAGTTTTTGCATACCAATCACATTCAAACCCTGTGTTGCCCCACCTAAGTGATTTGGACCAGTGCTTTGATGTGGAATTTGACTCATGCGTGAATCATGTGGTTGAGGTCTGATAGATGAAGCGGAACTACTAGTTGCCCCTGAAAAGGGGTGATAATTACCACCACTACTACCATATCCTGATGGGAAATGTAGATGTTGCTGCTGCTGTTTACTAAGCCCTTGTATGTGAACTGACGATCTTTCTGCTTCTTGACTAACAGTGTTGGAACTTGAAGATGGCAATTGACTTGGTTGCAATCCTTGACTTTCTATTCTAACATCCAACTCGTGAGGTTTTCTAGCATTGCTCTCCATAGTTTGGACAACTGAAGAAGTCATACGAGATTGATCTGCAGCAGCATTCATACTTCTCTGATGCAGCTGAGCTAAAGCGTGTGGATCATTCAACTGTCTTGCACCTGAACTTACAGTTGGCATTCGAATAGGGTGCTGCTGCCCGACGGGTCCTTGGTTGGGTCTTGCCTATAACAGTAAAACAGGATGATAGATTTTAGCATGATCTTGACATCAATATTTAACTGGTCTAATAAACGCCATCCGTAACACAACAAAATCAGTTTTCTATGTACCTGTGCTTGCACTTTCGCTAACGCTAATCGAAGCATCTGGTCCCCTACAATACCTTTCATATGCCGAACAAAACTGTCTTTCGGTATTTCATCTTTCTATAACAAAAAATAACAAAATGGACAAAACAGAAGGTTAGTAGCATGGGATACCTGCTCATAAGCTGGTCACAGCCTATCTCCACAAAGATTAAGCTTAAGCACAAAAAGGGGTACCGAAGGGCTAACTAGTGAGACTGGTTTGATAAACCCACCTTCAATTTAGTAAATAGTGTTTGAAGCTGCATGGCTCTGTCTTTGGGAAGTTGAGGAATCAATATTGGTAGCAAAAGGCCAAATGGTACCTGTTTACTACGGTTAATTTGGCTGCTTGGTGGCTCACTGATTGTAGCCTGTTGATTACTCATCTGCTGCAATTTGGCATATTGAGATTCACTGGTGGGGGGGTTATGTGTTTGGACTACCTCATTATTGATGGTTGGATCTTTCCCTGAATTCTGAATTCCAGTAGTTTGAGAATTTGGGTGGGAAGCTTGTACAGTCTGCAGTTGGTGACCTTCATCTTGAGATTGTTTCAGTGGTAAAGGAGGATTAGTTACATCCTGAGAAGCAACATGCTGTGGTAAAGGAGGACTAGTTACATCCTGAGAAGGAACATGATGTAGTTGTTCCCCTAGAGATCCTTGTTGCTTCGGCTCCACCTCAGATGAAGGTTGCTCTTGCTGCTGTGCAGTTTTAGGCTCTTGATTTTGACCATCAGTTTGGTTGTCATGGCTATGAGTAGGCCACTGTGGTATTGACTGACTGAATGTATTATTACTTCCTTGGGACAAAACTGCAGCAATTATAGTAGTAAAGAGCACATCCAATTCAGAAATTACTAAGAAAATATAAAAATAAAATAAAAAGAAATCACATGACTCAACAGGCAATTGGAAGCAAAACTAAATGCAAGAAAAGTCAGCAAAAGGACAAAAAATACAAAAACACTGAATTTTTTTGCAGAAAAGATATCAGGATAAATTGATATTGAAACAGAACTCATTAAGTAAAATATACTATATTAGCAAAATATCTATCACCCCTTTGTAACTCAAGGATACAGAGGTATAAGCCTATAGAACAGATCCTATTCAAGTAAAGGTTGTTAGACCTTTGTAACTATTATTGGTCTAATTGCATTCAAAGAAAACACAAAGGAGAAATCAAGCTGAGACACAGCTAATTAACTTTCATGCACAACCAATATACTTCAGTGTTCAAACATCACATGATCACAATCAAATTCAAACATAAAGTTTCTTCTGATCACTTTTATAGTCAACATTGGTTGTCGGAATTTGAATAGCATACAACTAAGCTTTGCTCCCCTGGTGGGATCAGTTATACGAACTAGATGATGCTATATTGTCCAGTCATAACTCATAAATCATATTTGCATTTAAATTATTAAAATCTAAATCTCTTTTAATAGTTTCACTTTCACCTATGGTTTTCAAGGTATCACTCTTCCTCTAGCTCTTAGACTACCCCTCCATCTAATCTACTCTCCTTAATGGGGCTTTTGGCTTTCCCTACATATGACCAAACCACCCAAGGCAAGATTCTATCATCTTTTCTACAATAGATACTACATAAACTTTCTCCATGATGCATTTATTCCAATGTTGTCAAATAGAGGCTATAGCACCGCTATAGCGGAATAGCATATCAAGTTTGGAGCTGGCCGCTATGCTATTTTACGGTGTAGATTTGGCGCTATAGTGAAAATAGCGACGCTATAGCAGAAAAAATAGCGGGTTTTCTCCACAACTCTATTTCCACCATTCCGCTATTGATAACACTGATTTATTCATTATCACGTCTTGTTTAGTATGTTCACTCATCCAACGCAAAATCCGAATTTGAATAGCATAACAAAAACAACTACTAAGCATTGTCCCACTAGGTGAGATTGGCTACATGGATCCGGCAACGCTTATAGTGTCCTAGACCATGTTCACATTCACATCATCAACAACTAGATCTCTTCTAATAGTTTTCATCTATGAATTTTTCAGGTCTCCTTCTACACCTCTAACCAATAGACTACCTTCCAACTTATTTGCTCTCCTTACCGGGACATCTTCAAACCTTCTCCTGATATAAACCTAAACTACCTAAGGCGAGATTCCACCGGCTTTGAATAGCATAATAAAGCAACAAAACTAAATAGTTCAAATATGACCAAAATGAGATAACTGAACAAAACAGAGGGGCTACCTGAGTCTGAACCGGAAAGCTGAGAAGCAGAGGCATCTCCTCCAATATCTCTGTTTAACGCAGCCTGGAACGCTTCAACGTCCACCCCAGAATGCATTGTTTCATCCTATGAACATATTCAAACACAATGGTAAGGATGAGATCAATTTGTTTTCTTCACGAAAACAAAATTAACGAACAAACAAATAGTGGAGAAAAGAAAACCTCGTCATCTTCAAGAAGCTGCACAATAGAAGGGTCCATAGCAATTTCAAATCCACACGCTGTATTTGATCAACAGTTAGTTCCAGGAAATTTTTCTTCACACCGTATCTTATGTCTTTAAATTCATCTAAAAAAACTGATGCAAATCATAATACCGAGTTACGGAATTCGAATTGGGGGTGAAGAAGATTAACACGGGAAAAAGGAATGGGAATAGCTCGAGATATAGCAATTAACCCAAGAGATTGCAGTTGGGGGTAAAAAAAAAAAAATAGGGTTCCAAGGACCCTCGCCACGATCTCTTTTTTTCTTTATTTTTTTGTTTACAAGGAAGAGAAATTGACGGGTTTTCTTTTAATCCAATTACCTTTGCCACGATCGCTCTCTAATCGGGTCGGGTTTTATTTGATGATGGGTCTCATCTCAGTCGTCGAAACAGCGATGGAAAGATGTGATGAAAATAATGATGAATGAATGAATGAATGGCTGCTGAAAAAGGTCAAAACAGGAGGAGAGACGAAGAAGAAGAAGTTTCTTTTTTTTTTTTTTGTTCACTGAACAGTTTTACTTTTGCATCAATTTTCCTAACATTTTTATTTTATCATTAATTTTTTGTAATATTTTAAATTTTGACATGAATTTATATTATATGAGTGGAGTAATTAGAATACTAATTATACTAATAATTAATAAAAAATATACTTATTATTTTATTTAACCATGGGACAAAAAGAGGGTTTTACCTATTTTATTTAAATTTTGTTATTAATCATATAATAACTAAATTATACATATTAATATACAAAAGAATATAAATAATTATTTGTTAAAATTTATAATATTATAATAATATTCTTATTTTAAAGTTGTTCCACTAAGTTTGCCACATGATAATAGCTCCATTGATCTCTATTTATGTTAGAATTTTTAAAATTTTAATTATTTATAATTTTTTCCATATAATTTCAATTAATTTTTCACTTTTTATTATTTCATCACTCATATGTTTTTTTTTTCACTTTTGACCTTTTTAATAAACTCACAATTCTTTACCTTGTACAATAAATTTAAATTTTAAAATTTTCAACTTTTCTAAAATTATCTTAAGTAATTAGAAGATTAATTAAACTAATAATTAATAAAAATATATACTTATTGTTTTATTTAATTATGAGGCCAAAAGAGAGTTTTATTAAATTTTTTTCTTAATCATGTAATAATTAAATTATACTTATTAATAAACAAAGAATATAAATAATTATGTGTTGATAAAAATTAATGTATAAAAAATATTCTCTGTACTAACTTTTTTGAGGGAATATTTTTGTTGTGGTATTGACACGTGTCTAATCTATAAAGTGAGACTATCAAACTTTTATACATTAATAGATTAAATTAATGTCAAATTCTAAAACATTATAACTAAATCTATATCTAAAATTTTTAATATTAATGCCAATATAAAAATATTAAAATCAAATTAATTATGAGTTTAATTGCGCCCAACATGCGATACAACCTTGGTGCACAAAGGTGCTCTAACAGCATTGTAGCGCTAACTTGAACCACCAGCTACTCAAAAAGACTTACAATCACAAAGAAATTGAGTCTTCTCTACTTCGGAACTCCACACTAGGCAAAACCTCTATATTACGGATGAAAAGTAATAAAATAATTGAGGTAGTCAAAAACTTGCTTCAAAACTTAAAAGTGAAAGTTTTTATATTTTTTATATCTTAAAACGCTTTAGATGTTACTAAAAAGCGAAGTGACGTAAAAATGATACATTTTACACTTTATGACCTCATTTGGTACATCGCATATAATAAGATCTAATAATACTATACTTGATTGCATAAGACATGATAGTATATGATAAAAAATATGTTGTATAAATCTTTATATTTCCAATCCTATTTTCTTTGGTACAAAATTGGGTTTTTTTTTTCAATTTTGCAACTAAAAAACTTTGGTGTGGTGAAAATATTTAGAAAGCACAAGAATGTGATACCTTTTCATAGTTTTCCAAAATGTGATAAAGCAAATGAAATCGTCAAAAGAAGTGGCAATTTACATTAAAAAAATGATACATAAATTGCCCAAAGAAGAGGCGATTTACATTAAAAAAAAAAGTAGCTTGGCGATTTACCAAGAAAAATAATGGCAACAAGACAAGACGTGATAATATGTAGTGTTGCAATAGTGTTGCAGCTTTGGTACGTGACAATATGTGACAATGCAAGAATGACAATACAATATTTGCATACATCTCATAAAAAAATTCATAGAATTTGCCACTTTTGTTGGTGATTTAGTTTCCTTTTTTTTATTTTAGATAAATTACCTCCTTTAATGATGATTTAGGCTAAAAAAAATTTCAATTTAAGAAAAATTCACCTCAATTTTTGACGAATTATGAAGCAATTTTTTTTAAATCACATAAATTACTTTTTTTTTTTGGAGATTTATCAAACACTACCACATTTTAGTAACCTTTACAAAATGCTCACATTTTAATATTAAATGTTTTTTTTTTTCATATTCGGGTAGAATTCCCCAATTGTGCTTATCCTAAAATTTTGGATTTGAGTTTGGTAGAACACAGGTGAAATAACAAAAATAAAAGGGAAACAGGAAGAAGAAGAAGAAAGAAGAATTCTCATCAAAAAGATTAGGAAGATAGAATGAGAGATAATATCCTTTGGGACAAAACTAATGATTTGGTTATTAGGAAAGTTGTGTTTGACTGTAAGAAACTTGCAAAGCCTATATGTGCTCAAAAACAGATAAATTCGAAAAGAAAAAAAAATTCATTTGTGATAAAATCAATCAATTGAAACTGTGGAACAATTAGCAAGTCGTCCACAAGAACGTAGAAAAAACAAGAAGTGAGCAGTAGTGGAAAAAGAATACAATTATGGGGAAAAAAATGAGACATCCACTTGAACTATGAATAGGTGGTTAGTGGCAGGGACAACAAGTAGGTAGCAGTGATGGCGGTTAGTAGTGGTGATGGCAATGGGTAGTGGGTAAAGGGTGAGATGAGATGAGATGATAAAGGGCGAGAAAAGATAACATGAACCGTGAATATTAAGGTTAACTTTAGATTGAGATAACGCTATCATGAGTAATTAGACCTCTTGAAACTAGATAACTTAATATAATAATTGTAGGATAAAAATGGTTACACCAGATAACACTATATTATCATGTGTTATATAAAACGTATGTTAAAAATTGGTTTTGTTGTATTAGCTAATACTATCATGATTTATCTTGTGTAAAAAATGAGGGCTAAAGCGACAAATGTCTTAAAAGTTCATTTTTTATTTTTTTATTATAAAAGTAAAGATTTTATGTTTGTATCCTAAATAAGATATAAAATAGGAATTCATTTTACATTTTTTAGTGGGCTCATGAATTGAGTCAATTTTGCAGTAAAACTCAACTAAATTAGATTTTCTTTAGTCCTCTTACAAAAAAAAAAATCAAGAGTTTTGGTGCCTTTTGCCCTAATATGTTAAGAGTCTTTTAACAATTGGTTCTACTTGACTTCTCCACTCCAACCACTTGCTCATATACTCATATTGCCACCTTTCACCTGAGTCACATCATGTCATGTTAGAAAAAATTTACATCACGTTGTGCTGGAGAGGAGCATTGCACCACTTCAGAAATGACATTGCTTCTTCAACCTTCGACCAAGTAATCTATCCAACCTAGTCTTTTGATTATTATGCTAAATATAAAAATGACTTTTTTATTACTTGTAAATTGTGACCATATTATGTAAGGAAATTTGTGTGATTTTAGGACTAAAAAATTACTTAATTATTTACATATCAATACAAATGAGTTTTTGTATTGTTTTTGCATTATTTTCTTTATAATAAGTAACATTTACGCTCTTACATTTTGCTTTTACAAGGCCTCAAACGCTTCTGATTGAACTTTCAATTTTGATAACCTTGATATTTCCAATGGATGCTAAGAGTCACTAAACAAGGCTCTATTTTTAGGAGAGGAGTTGCAAATCAACTTTAAGCACGTTTGGATTGGCTTTTAAAAAAAGTACTTTTTTTTTACTTAAATTCTTAAAGTATAGTTTTTTTTAAAGAGTTTTACTTCCATTTGTAAGGTACTTATATAATCACTTTTTTTTTTACAAGTGGAGTATTGCCAACTTTTTTTTTAAAAAAAAATGGTATTTTAGTTTGTTTTCTTTAAGGATTTTTTTTTTCTAAAACAAAAATTGTAGTTTAACACTTGTTTTTCTTAAAAGAAGTAATTTTATTTTTTAAGTCAATCTAAATGAGCCTTTTGTTGGTGGATGTGGGATTTCTTAGTCCCAGTGCAATGTTGACCAAATGCCATAACGCTAGTGTCATTTCGTGTTTATTCCACTAGCACTTGTGGCACCTTGGGCACTACAACACTAACCCCGAGGCCCCAAATGTCCCCTTTAAGTACCTTGGGTCCTACACCCTACTTCTTAAGGGATACGAAGACATGAGGCATCGCATTCTTCCCTTCTTAATAAAATTTAGTCTCCAAATTCAACTGAATTTAACTAACCCCAACTGAAGTTACTCAACTAAATCAAACTCAATTGAACTTAATTGGAATTATTGAGCTGAATTGAGCTTCGAACCTCACTACTCCCTTCATGGGAAACACACAATCACCCTCCTCAAACTCAAGGTTGTGCCTACGCTTATCAACGTAGGACTTCTATCTAGATTGTGCTACTAACAACCCTTCTTGGTAAACTTATCCTCATTTTCTAGGTCTTAACCCAAGATCTACACTTTTCTCCTCTCAAACCAAACAATGGGGGATTTGTCACATCTTCCCTAGAATGTCTCAAAAGGTGTCATTTGAACACTAGCTTGATAGCTGTCATTGCGTGAAAATCCGATCAATGACAAATGTTGATCCCAACTTCCTCAAAAACATAACACATGCTTCTCATAACTTGAATTGTTTTCTATGACTGCCTAGCCATTAGAGGGTAAAACACCACATTCATCCCATTGGGCATTTGGTAGGACCTGGAAACTCATAGCCTCCTTGATTGGTAACACCTAACTAGTTGTTCTGTAACTTGTAACTTCCTTATCTAACAATATCTAAACTCTGGCCTATAAGTCTAAATTTAAAATCCCCTAACTCACCATCTCCAACCTCGTATACTTACCTTACTGGAATCATGTCAACTGGACAAAATTATGGTAACTGACTAGTTGACTTACATTCCTCTAAACCGATGACTTTTGACTATTCTAGCCACCATGCTGCTCAACTGATTTGACAGCTCATGGCTGTTGTATCTCCTAATGATGCTAAATGAACTTGTCAACTGCTCTGTCTCACACACTAATGAACTCTAGCTCATATATCCTTCAAACTGTCCAAAAAGGTAAAACTCTTACACTTCCTCTAATACTCTCAACTTTTCCCTTGCACACACTCGGTGGCGACTGACATAGTGTTTGCCTCTACCACTTATCCTTACTTCATTGAGGTCATGTTGTTGCATCTCCCATTTGATATCTCTTGCATCACTCAACTCAAACCGTCCTTGTGACATTCTAAGTCTCACACTAATGCCCGTTGACACTCTATGCTTATTACTCCTTACTTTTGTCTTTGACGATTTCTCACCGGCCAAGGATCCCATGGTAAACCTCATGTACCCCAAAATTTAGTAGTTAAAAATGAGTGTCATAATTACATAATAACTTGTCACTGTACCACTCTCTCTATCAATTTTTAAACAATTTGCAATAATGGTCTCTCACTTTTTCTTTCTTTTGCAAATAAACCCATGACCAAAAGTCTCAACCCAAAACTCTCACTGTCTTCAACCTCAGTTTTCTTTGCATAAGCTGAGCAACCACATGGAAGCCGTATCACCGTCGCCACGCACAGGTGCCGCACAGGCACAACCCCTCCCTTTCTTCTTTCTGTTTCACTGAAACGGGAAACAAAAGAGAGCTACTCTCTCCATCATCCTCACCACTGGCTCTTGCTATTGCCATAGGACCATTGGCCATGGACATTGGTGTTGCGGTGTCATAATTAAGCCTCACTCTCAAACATCATTTGTGTTTATTGTGTGTAAAACTCTTTAGTGGAATTCCTTTAGTTTGTCTTGCTGGTATTTTAATTTATTAGCTATTCACACTACAATAAAACAAAATAATTACCACGATTCTAGGAGGATTAAATGGCGGTTTCGAACCCCCATTATTTCCTGCAGCGGCAGGTGGTGCACCTGACATAATCCACTTCGCCGTTCATGATAAAACGGCGGGTAAAGGGTACCCAAAGTAGCGTGCAAATTAACAACCACAGTTTCGTTTGTGTCGCTTCAACTGCCGATTTATTAAGTAAACAAATGGCAGTTAAGTTGCCGCTTTGTTTTTTTTTAATTTATTTTTCACAAGTGATATAACGGCGGTTCAACCACCTTTATTATTGAACATTACGTCGATTTAATCGCCGTTTTGTAACTGATAGAAGATATACAATAATGATTGTTCAACACCCATATATTTATCATTGGGCTATTTTTTTAATTTATAATTTGTTTAAAAAATAATTTACACCTAAATCTATTTATCTAAACCACAGGAAAAAAAAATACTTCACACAACTCTAAAGAAAATGAACACGAGCAAGAATATACTAAAAAAAAAACACTTCTCATTTGATATAATTAAAATTCAATAATTAATAGGCGTTTAAAATCCAGAGACTACATGCATAATATTCAAATGTCACAAGTAACATGTAAACCCAAATATCATAATGTGTACCCAAAAAAAAATCATCATAGGTACCATTTCAACTAGAAGATAAATCTCAATTTCAACATTATAATAACTAAAAATGTTTCATTATAAGCACAAAAAAACAAAAATTTGCTTCATTATCAACATGACTAATCAACTTCCTTCGTTGCTACCACCCAATGATCTCCTTAAATTCATAGGTGAGTTTGGCTCACTTCCCATGTCTCCTTGCTGCAAATATTAAATATTAAATATCAATATCAATATTTAATCATATTAATTTTCAAACAGAATTAGTCAAACCTTAATCCAATCTCTATGGCTGGAGTTACACATTGCACAAGCGCGCTTACTACTGCAGAATTCACTTTATGCAGAGTCTGAAACTTATAAAATTCATATCTCACTCCCTATGAGTTGATCGGCTCTAGGTTTTGATAGTTGATCTTCAGGCATATAACAAGAGAGATCTCACCATAAGCATGTATCTAGGAGCCAACGTGTATAGAAGTCACCCACTTGAAATGGAAGAAAATCAATTAAGGTTCACAAGCATGGTTAAAAACTAAATGTTAAAACAAGGCTAAACACCTCCAATCATACAACAGTTTTGTGCTCTAGTATGGTATCCTGCAAAGCAGCCAAATACTTAAAAGGCAAATGCTTACGCCATATATAATTATGCGAAGCCATCAATTATATTATGTCCAAATCAAATCTACTCTCGAATCCTCAATTGAAAGCTTAACACTTCCAAACAAATAAAACTAAATATCAAAACACAATGTCACAGGGTTATATGCAATTAAGAGGGTGAATGTGTGACTGCCACGCGATTATATAACAACTTGCTGGAATTGTTTGAAAGAAGATATTTGCGCTCATCCACTGTATCTATACCTCTAAGGCTCTAACTATATGCTTGCATTCAGGTTCTTAATTCTGATATTTGATTCCCATAGACCAAATCATCATGATTTGTATTATTTTTTTTACAGGTTGTGATCACAGGCCTTGGTGCTGCCCTGATAGATAAAGTTGGCAAGAAACCCATATTACTGGTAAATTCAAAGCACAAAATTGTTTACCTTCAAAACTATTGTTTATTTATGAAGATCCCCTTCTCGTTTAATATTGTTCTTTCTTGGTTTTGTTTAGGTCTCTGGATCTAGATCGGTAACAGGATTGTCATTGACAACTCTTAAGGTATATCCTAAGTGCTAACTCTTGAGGTGATATTAGGTGTGCATAGCATCATTTTCAACAGGAATGGGGCAAGTTCCATGGGTTGTGATGTCTGAGGTACTTGAGAACAACCAAAAGTTGATCCTCAACAATTCAATGTTAGAGTAGCCAACATTATATCATAATACAAGATGAAAAACACAAAAGAATTACAACATCACTCATGCAATAGCAGTTTTGTGATACCCATCATCATTAGACAAACTTCAAACCAAAATAAAAATGATAAATTTAATTTGGACACAACCAAAAGGGCATGCATACCAAGTATCCAACAAAATTGAGCAAACAACCGAAATGTACCCAAAAAAACACAACACATAAGTACAATGAAAAATAAAAATTAGTATTATTGGACATCAAAATCCAAGAAGTGGTTTTGAATTTGATAATGCAATGAGTTGAATTTATTACTTGCGAAGAATTTTGACCAAATATTGCAGTAAATTCTTGAGGAATCGCCCCTTCTTTCATTTTTATCTAGGAAAGAAACACATTTTGGAGTTGTGCATGCTTATCTCTAGTTTCTTTCAGCTGATTTTTTAAAGATATCCTTGCTTTTCTATCAATCTCTAATTCTAATCTCCCTCCCCCCAATCCGATATTATGGTGCTAGCATAGACCAAAATTGTTTGTGGAATTGGCACCACAAGTGTGTGGAATTGTTTGTTTCTTTCTATTCTCTTTATTCCTCCTACACATTTCCCAGAACAAAATTTATTTGCAAAAATTTATTAATATATTTGTCTAGAAACAAATTTAAAAATGTTTACAGCATATTACTTGTGTTTTATTTTCATTCAAACAGTAATAAAAAAAGGTTGCCCATTGATCTCATGGAATGTTAGGGGCACATTAGCTATAATTTCATTTCTGCTCATGGTAGGTGAAGAATAAAAATCCAAAGCTTTCCCTATGGTCCCTCGACTTCTTGGAGATTGAGAGATAAACACATCGCATAGTAATGATCTCAGATTTTGCCCTAAAACAAAATCGAGGCTAAAAATAAACAAATACCATTAGTTTAAGAATCTTTTACACAATTACCCAAGTAGAAAAATATGTAATTTTACCTTAAATATCTCATTCTAGCAATTCTTAAAATCATCCATAGGAAGATCAGCAAATGTATTGAAGCAAATAGGAAAGAAGTTTGCCTTAATTGCCATCATCTCACATACTCCTGCAAGTAGACCAGCAAGTTCACCAAAAGGAGATATTTTGCCACCAAACTCAACTACAAAACATAGTCCTTTCTCTAAGTGTCAGCCACTCTTAACTCCTCCTTCCTAGTTGCTCCTTTTGCATCTATAGATAGTAAATAGCAACCAAAGACAATATGAAAACAATGTTATAATAATGATATAATAAACCAAAATGCAAACAATAAACCTACATAATATGCATACCTATGGCATATACAGCCAACTCTGCTTTTTTGCACGTCATGCTTTATTTCTAGTTGACGGACCTAGAGATTTTGCATCCATTGATGTTGCCAACGAGCGAGGGGATGATCTGAAGTTGAAGGATGTGTTTGAGATCCTTTTGGAGGACGTGGTGGAGGTATGAAGGGCTCATGTGAAAAAGAAGGTGGTGTAGAACCTCCTCTAATTGATGACCATGGTTGAAAGGCATCATAGGAGCAGAATTAGATTGTTGTAGTGGAGTAGCTAGACATTGATTAGGCCTAGATGTAATTGCAGGCTGCAATTGTGTCTCTAATATAGGTTGAGTAGATGTTGATCTCTCTAAATCCAAGTTGATCATATATATATATTCTTATATCTCTTGGGTTTCGGCATGGCTAAATAATCAATGACAAATATATTAGTTTAGAAACACACATATTGCTAATCATAGGCAACAATTAGACAAGGTCTTGATGCAAAAGAATGAGCAAAGTAACAATGAAGAGAATTTACACTAGTACTGAAATGCTCTAACATGCCTCTAAGATCAAGCCTAGATACACCAAATCCTGGCATACAAAGTGCATTTACAAAATTAAACTTTCTTATAACTCCTAAACCATCCATCATAAATGTCGATGAAATTAGAGCCATGTTAGCATGCATTGTTAGAGCATTTCAGTATATGACGAAGAAATGAAATTTGGTCCATTTAATTATAAAAGTCGGTGTTAGCATTGGTAGACAGTGAACCAGCTGATTAAACAATAGTTCCTTTCTTCATCATATAATTTTCTTAACAACGAAATTGAACGAGCTACTCTGAGAGAAGAATGAGTGCAGTTTGCAAGTGAAATTGACGTTGACAAAAAGAAGGGAAAGGGGGACGTTTGAGAGGAGAAGGAAAGAGGCAAAGAGGCCAGGCGGGCGCGGGAGAGTAAAATCGTGTTCAACAATTAGTTAGTTAAGGGGAAAGGACAAGGAAAGGCAAGTTTGGGTCACCCAGCGTTTTAAGCGTCGTTATGGGCTTTAGTGGTCCAAAACAGACTTAGTGACCCAATATGGCGGGTTAAGCCTCATCATTTCCACATTATTTACCTCAGCAAAACTATTGGATTATATTTGTATGGTTAAGATTAAATTTTAAAAAGAAAATATATCATACATCAGAGATAGTAAATTAATAGACTGAAATTAATTCTGATATATTTCTTTTTAAGATTCAATCTTGACCATACAAATATAGGTTAAAAATTTATTTTCACATTTTCACATAAGAAACTCATTTTCACTTGAATCATCATATATATATATATATATATATATATATGATTTAAGAAAATTAAAAATTCTAAATTAAAAAAAAAAAGTTGTAATGTAACAATTGTAAAGGTCAGGGTAATTACTCATAACTCCTTTAGTCAATTTCAATAAGTGAAGTTGCAGCAGATGAAATATCAAGAAGCTGAAGTCGTTGAGCATCCAAGCGTTCAAGTTAATTATAAGGTAAATGTCAATTACAACCAATCTTGATTGCCCAACTTGACAAAGACAAGTTATTTCATTTGATACATTCACCAAATTTCTACTCAAACCTTATAAAGACTCCAAGGATAGACTTTTGAATATCTATTGAGTTATTTATTCTAGCAAGCGTTATCAAATTTCAAGGAATTTGTATATTACTCACATCAATTATGAATTGTCTGTCTTAACCAACCAATGGTGGAACTAGCCATACACATTG
>QANU01028836.1:376256-437385 GCA_003254905.1 Nissolia schottii | reverse complement strand
ATATAGATATAAACGCATATGGGTTGGATTGGACAGCCCAAGTAGTTGTCCAAACTTACCCTTAACAACCACAACCACCAGACTATTTTTAATTTATGCATATTTAATCCAATTTTTAAATAAACTGGGGCAGACCCAAATGGCTCGGGTCTAGACCAAGCCATAAATACCCTTAAATTATCTTGTCACAGTTTGCCCTTAAAAGATTCTCGCGGTTCTCTTTTGTGAATTTCAGGAAAATGCTATTAGTAATACTAAGAGCAACGTTAAGGTTGACGATATAGGTCACATGACACTGGAAGATTACATTCCCATTGATCCAGTACCAACTTCAAAGGCTTCAATACAACCAGCACCTATTGAGCATGGAACTCCTCTCATGCCATTCATACCAAAGCCATCACCTCCTGATGTTCCTAGCCCTGGAAATTTCAAGTTATCCATATATATATATCTCTCTTCAAGCACATCTATATATATATAAGATAGTGGCTATATGCTATAAATTGAAGACTTATGGGCTTTAACTTTGGAGCTGTTTAGTCAGCTTTTTTTGTATATTTTCTTGCTTATTAGGCTTGGATCCTGAAATATATCCTTGTTTTCTCATGTGCTTGTTTAGCTAAAAAAACAAAAAAGTTGTACCTTTTGGCATCCTATAAAGTGGCCAATTGTATGTACGTACTTGGAATGATAATTAGCCTTGATCTGATCTGATCTGTGTTTATTCAACTTTAGTGATGATTCTTTTTTTCTTTTCTTTATTTATTTTAAAGAGTTGCTCCCTCTTATTCAAAATATATATCTAAATTTTGAAACTTCAGAATTAATAGCCAAATAGCAAGTTACTATATTAAAAAAAAAATCCAATGGTACATTTAATTTAGAATTTAATTGCTAAGCAATGTAAATTTTTTGACACTACTATCCAATGAAATCATCTCGGATGCACATTTTTTTAAATAGTGAATAGAATAGTCAATTGTTTTTTGACAAAATTTAATTGGATGACAGTGTAAAAAAAATTTTGCACCATCAGCGCATAACAACTAAACTCTCTAATTTGATTGTGTTTATGCAATGGCAAAGACATTAGTACTAATTTCATCAGTGAATCATGTTTTTTCATACATGACAATTTTGTCCACTTAACCTATTTTATATCAATACTAACAAGTGTGTTAACTTTAATTTGACATGCATTTTGAAATAGGTGGAGTAATTTTACCCAAATGAGAAGAAAATAGAGGAAATAACTTCCAATGTTATGAAATGACGTTTTAAACCATATTAAATTATTAATGGACTGATATAAATAAAATCTTAAGGATATATAAATCATTTTACAAATTTACATTTTCTTTTTTCTCATTTTCTTTTCTCTTGTTCGCACAACCAAACAATAAGAGAGAAATCAAACTTTTTTTTCTATTTTATGTTCTCTTCATATTCTTTCCATCCATTTTTTTTCCTCCCATTTTCTTTTCTTATTCAAACAAAGTGTTTATGTGTTAATGTCACCAATGTAACTGTTTATGATTTCAAATTGAGTACTGTTTGTTTCTCATTGAAACTGAGGTAGATCATAGATGGGTCCCGAAATTAATGGAAGCCTATATAGCTCCTTGACCCTTTGGGCCTTGATGACTAGCTTTACCTGGAATGCTATCTGCAGGGGAGTGCTAGCTAGCAGCTTCGTTTTTGTTTTTGTCTTATACTGTCCTTTTTATTTGTTGCTTAATAAATTTGGTATATTCTCGAGATACATTCATCCAACATGTACCAAACAGAAAAAAATGACCTGAGAAAGTATTTAATTGTACCCCAATATCAAGTAGACTACCTAAGTTTCTGACTTTCATTGACTTCAGTTCATTTGTGTCATAAAGTAATTTTGGATTTCCACATAACAGCTATAGTTTTAGATGGAGTTGTTAGCATGGTTCAACCATGTTCAACCAAAGAATCATTAGTTCAATCATTATGCAGTCACTCTAGTAAAATAATTTCAATTTTTATCAGCTGTCTATCATCATATATATATATATATATATATATATATATATATATATATATATATATGTTGCACAGGAAATGACTTTGTATCAGAAGACAAGAATTAGAACTGTTAAACTGATCATAGGGAGAGATGGTTTCAGGGAATTGTATATTCTGTATTTCTGATTTTACATTTTTTTTTCTTGTTAACTGATTGTACATCTTTATAAGGAATGGTGTGACTATTCATAGATGTATTATAATTAATAACTAAATCAAAACATAATGATGAGAACCAATCCATAATGGTACAAATCAATTATAAATCAATCAAGATAGACTAGATATAATAAAATAAGATAAATATCTTGACATTTCTCATCTTCTCACATTCTCAAATTCAAGTAGGTGTTAACAAAATAAGTTACGAAACCAAAGTAGGGAAGCTACTAGGATGATGAACTTTAGAGGACCAATTTATCTGTCGGTTAAGAGTCTTAATGGAGATGAGTTGAAGAGCACCATTTAGAATTTGTTGGCAAATAAAGTCTTATTAAAAATGAATTGAAGAGAGCACCATATAAAATGTGTTGGCAAATAAAAGTGATGATCAATCTATTATATTTGGTGTATTTATGAAAGACAACTTCAAAATTTTTTACTTTTAATTTCTTAACGGTGGCCCTTAAGTAACTTGTAAACAAAATTCTTAAAAATAGTTATAATATTATACTTAGATTAATGAGTTGTAATTCAAATCACACTTCTCGTAACCCTCAATAATTAAGGAACTAATGAGATTTGTGTCGGTTAACAAGGTCTAATTCTTGTTTTTTCTCACTTTGTCCCCTCCCTACTCGTCCCGTTAAGAGTCACTCGCCCGACTAAGGACTCCAAGGTAAAAACAAAAACAAAAAACTATACTTGGGCTTGACTTTGTTGTTGAGTCTCTTGTTGCTTAAGCTAAAATTATTGCCGCTCAAAAGTTTGATCACAGAAAAATGTCAGCAGCCACTACAACATAGATAACTACTAATGAAAGGAAAGAGGTCCATCAATCCTTATAATAATAAGGATACGTTGGTTAATGAGTTGCAATTCAAGCGACGTGTTTTCTAGTATTAAATGACGTTTGATACATTCACTTTAAGATGATGAGGTGATATACATTATTTTTTAGAAACGTTACTATATTACATGGTAATTTACATTACTTGTTATTATTATTTAGGATTGTAATAATCCACGTAGACATCACTTTTCATTTAAAAGTTATAAATTACGAGCAACCAAGTCGTACCAAACAAGTATTATTAGGTAATTTAAAAATTAAATTATTAATAATCTGAATAGATTACCTCATAACAAACGCCTCTTAAAAAAATTAAGGAATAAAAAATGTTTGAGAGATCTAAGTTACAAACTTACTGATCAACTTATCTACTGTATAGGACACTTGATATTTTCTTTCCTACTTTACCTCTAAAAATATAAGTGTCATTTATAAGGGTGAGTAAGTTGATTTGTTAAGTCTTCTTACTGTCAAAATGAAAAATGAGGATTGTATCAATTGACCGAAATTTGATTCTCATGTTCCCTCACTTTACTCCCTCCCAACTACTCATCAAGAGCCACTTGCTCAACTAAGGGCTCTGACTTTAATTAAAGAAGAAGAAGAAGAAGAAGAAGAAGAAGAAGAAACTATTCTTAAACATAGTTCTTACAATTTTACAATCACACAAGTCGGTCCACTTACGAATAAAAAAATCAAATAAATAAGTTTTTTTTTATAATTTAACTTTTGGATAAATAAACCTTCATAATATGACTTTTAAATAAATTGATACATCATAAATAAATGACATTAAGATGATAAATATCTTATAAATTTTATTTATCTAATTTTTTCATTTATAAGGAGCCAACATGAAGTTTCTATTTTTGGTAAACCAACTTGTTGCGCGTAAAATTGAGAGCAATTTATTAGGAGTTTTGTGTTACTGAAAAAGGAAAAGAAAAGAAAGAAAGAAAGAAGAAGGTTTTATCCTCCAATAAAAAGAATGACATCACATCATCATACAACCAGGATAACTACCGCAGCAAGGAAAGAGGCCAATCAATCCACATCTCACCAAGTGTACCTGCATTGCATTCTTCTCTCATTTTGCTTTTCTTGACTCCCTAATAATAATACCTTGCAGGTCTTTGGTGACTTTGGTCTTCTAAAGAGATAACAGCTGTAGGGAACTCTTTCTAACCCAACTTTTTTGTAACCGTTTCAATTATCCAATAGATATCAATGGGACCAAGCAAAGCATCATAGCATCATATTTCTTTAAGCCCCAGTATGACCCCTTTCAAGTCAGTGAGGTACCATGTTTAAGTTTACAAACGGTATTTAATTAGGTTAATGAAAAGTTTACTTTTTAGAAACTAAAAAATTATTCCTTTGAAGTGTTTCTCAAGTGATGATCCTAACTAATGTAATTTCATATAGTAAAAGGGTTTGGTTTTAACTAATCCTAAAGTTACATGCTTTTTAAGTGGACCTCCCATCTTAACCAACAATTCAGCAAAATATGACTTTTTTCCTCTCTTTCCCTTGTGACCTTATCCTTTACTTACAATGTTCTCCACCTCTTAGTATTCTTAGGCCCAATCACTTCAAGTCCCTTTAAGTAATTCTAGCCATATTGATATGCTTTATTCACCGGACAAAGTTTGGGAAATTGGCAAAGTGGAGTGATGCTGGACTAAATATAATATCGGTGAGAAATGGACTAAACCTTTAAATTGGTCTTTAAAGTGGATAATATCAGTCAAGTTCATATTTAAGTTATATAAAATATTAAATTTGTTTCTAAGATTATTATAAGTCGATGAAATTAGTCTTTAAAGTTAGTAGTATCAATCAAGTTCATTATCAAGTTGTAGAAGGTATCAAATTTGTCTCTAAGGTTATCATAATTAAGTCAATCAAATTAATCCTTCAGCATTGGTCCAGTTAGTCTTTTAGGGACTAATTTGATCAACCTTTGACAATTTTATATACGAATGTGATATTTTTCATAGTTTGAGGACGAATTTGACTAATGTTATCAATTATGAAGTCAAATTTAAAGATTTACTCATGAGAAATGTGGGAGAAAATTAAATGAGAAGCTGATAAGGTTGTAATTGTCTTTTACTTCTTTTTATTTGTTACTATTATATGTAGCAATCTATGGATACGTAGTTAGTCAATCTAAGTTGATTAGAAGATATTCACATAGCAATTTTTGGGTGGTTAGTCGACATTATATAATTACTAAATTATCAACACAATGAAAAAGAGTCAGTGTTAGTTGGAAAATCACGGCTGCATTAGTTAGCTGCTAAGAAATTTCATCCTCCTTTCATCTAACCCATGTGACATTAATTAGTGGTTAAGGCAATATGCTGACCCTAATAATGTCTTATTGTACTAACCAAATTTATTAGAAACAAGTTATAGCAAACAGTCCATTGATGTTACCATAATTTAATTTTGATAAAAATTATGATGGTAATTGGATGAAATATAATGAGAGAACCTATACCAAACCATCCAAAGATCACTTATGTCACGTTATTCTAACACTTAATTTGTGACAAAATATTCTCTCTAAGATTTTTCATAATTTAGCAAAATTGTATGGTCCTATTAGCCTTGGTGGAAAACTTTTTAGAGGTATATGTGAACTTGTGAATCAAAACAATGCTTTAGAAATACCATGGACCCACCTGAGTTCAAGCCTTATAAAGCAAAGGGAAAAAAAGATATTGAAGAGAAGAGGAAGAACAAAGACACTACAAGCAGAAGAATCCTAAAAAGTGATGCTTTTTGCTTAGCTTGTAAAATTATATATGTCTTGTCCTTCTATCTATTAGAAAAATATTAATTTGGGTGCTTACTAATCTTAATTGCACTTGCAATTGCAACTAAAAAGTGATCACATAATTTATTTGCAATAACACAGTGATAACATTATGATCATAATTAGCATTCCCATTAGACAAGATGGCCAAATTTGTCCATACTTTATCCATATGAGCCGCTAGCTAGTATATACCTTTCTGCACCTTATTATTTTCTTGTCTAAGAAATGATTGTTTGCCAAAAAAAATAAATTCTAAAGTGCTTAATCTTGTGAATAAGTGATGGATGGAAATTATTTGTTCCCAAATTTTTTCTCCTTCTCTGATCAATTAATCTTACATTTGAAAGATAATTAGTACATATATGTTTAAAGACAAATGACTTACATTTAGTATATAAGACAACATATCGTGTTGATATTCTAGGATAGAAGTAACAGAGATATTGAAAATAGAAATATTTTTCAAAAAAGAGACATAAATATTTTTTGAGACAATTTTTGCATTAATTTTTGTACCTTTAAAAAATGAGGAACGCAAGAGATCTTTCTTCATTGTTTCACTATATCTCTATTCTTTCTCTCGCAACACAAAAACCAAACATTCCTTAAAAAAAAAAGGAAAAAAAAGGTATGGCTAGTAAAATGAGAACATTGCTACGGGAGACATTCTCAAATTAGCCGGATTCTGCAATGACTCAAGAAAGGTAAAGTTAATCTTTGAAGAATCTTTTTACTTTTAATTTATGAACGGTGAAACTTATTATTTTTGCTCAATAGTAACTACAAGGAAAAAAGAAAAGGAACCATAAAGAAATTGAGTGCTGAAGAAGGAAGTTGCTTTTGGAAGTGGTCCTATATATAGGGCTATGCTCCTATAATCATATACGCGTTAAAAGTGAAAGGCATATGCATGTGTTGTTGTCCATGCTGTTCCCATTAAAATTTCGTTTTTTCCAATTTTATTTTATACTATTGTTTTGGTAAAATTAAGTGCTTCCCATGCGCCCACTCCCAGAAACAATTTTATGCATATCAGCATATGGGCCTCAATTTTACCCGATGTGATGCATTAACTGCTCATCAAGTCAGAAATGATTGACATAATTTATAATTTACAGAGAACAAGTTCGTATCTTAAAATAGTGTGAATTTAATTTTATTGTTGATGTAAATGTCACTTTAACAAATGATATTATGTAAATATTTTTGTAAATATTTAAAAAATTTAAAAATATGTCTTAAGCCTAATAAAATAACATAGGTCAAACTTATGTGTGCCGGAAGAATGTGATCACAAACTATACATTGAGGTTTGATCCAGCAATAAGGTAGAAGCCCACACAACGCGGCAAACCACCGTGAGATGAGGTAAAACATTTTATATTTCTTAACTGTGAATAAAATGCTGATCAAATACATTTGAGAGATAATGATAGGTGAAACACATTAAAGTGGCAGAAAAGTTCAGTTAAGACATCATACATGACAGATGCCACTGCCTCTGGCACCTACTATTAAATGTTACAGAGTACAAGTATTTTAATTTTTTTTTCTTCTAAAGTACAATTTTTCTCTCCAGATTATTGAAATAAATTAATAAATTTTGCATCACATTGATCTATTATAAGATAAAATAATTTTAGTTTATTGAAATAAAATAAGTGTCAAATCATTTAAAACACTTAAATTTTGAATAAAAAATTGGAGTTACTCATCATTACTCATAATTATTAGATATTTTAACTAAATAAGAACAACTAAAAATTTCTCCATAACTTATCAACGTCCAAGGAGAATTTGTTGGATAAATTAAAGGAAAAATAGACATTATGGTTCATTATCTTTATTTATTTCCTCAATTAAATTTAGTCATCTATCTTTATTTTTTATCAAATTGGTCTCGTATGTTTTAAATAGGTATCAATTTGTTCTCTTTATCAATCAACTAATAAAAAATACTAGCATGACACAAATGGTATTGATGTATCACACACTTGGATCTAACGCAGAATGTACTATACGTTAGTATTTCCTATTAGTTTATTTACATAAAGGCCCCATTTATTGCATCATACAGGATAAGACAATATAACATTAGACCTAATAGTATAAGACATGATGATATAATATAAAAGGTATATTGTATAAGTTTATAATACTATATTGTGTTTGGTGCGTCACAACAATGGTTTAATTTTATCATATTTAAATTAAAAGAAAATACTTCAATAATTATTCATTCCTTAATTATTTAATTTACTTTTGTTTTACCTTTTTCTTTTCCGCCACTCATTCCTATCCTTTTTCTTCTTCCCCTTCCTTCATATTGATATAACACCCCTAGTTTCAGGTGTTCCATTTTTTAAATAAGAATGGGTTATTGTTGCAAATAATGGCGATGGATATGTGTACAAGAAGGGCAAATGTACCGGAGGGGCACGATTCGGATCTTGGAGCTCCGCGGAGAATGATGGTTGGCCGGGGCGTGTACCTGCAAGGACTTCGATGCCTAAGTTAGAAAAGGATTGAGATGTTTGCTGAAAAGTATGGGTGTTGAGTCTGAGAGCGTACCTGGCGTGCTGGCCCTGTTTATATACCTGGATGGCACCCGTGATTCCCTCAGTCCCGCAGATATCTTTCCTGTTTTGTCTCCGAGGATCGCGGCGTGATGTCCGCTGGGGGAGTCCATCTCAGGGCATGCTGGTAGTCGAGCAGTTTGGGGCCGGCTTAGGTTGCGCTGGCTTTGTTGGGCCATTCCGCGGGCCCTTACGTCCTCTAGTTGGGCTGCGTTGTGGGCTGAAGGTGGGTGCTTCGCGGAATGAGCCTTACGGGCCCAGTCCGTAATAGCAAATATTTTTATTAATAAAAAAATTTGAAGGTTAAGGTGAGATTGAATAAGATGTTTTTTTTCCTTCACTGGAACAACATGAGAATGAAAAATTTTGAAATGAAGGATATAAGTATGTGTGAATTGAAACAATTAGGTTTGTTGTGTTGTCAACTATGTGCAAATGAGAAATCTTCTATGGTGTTTGAAGCTCTAACATCAACATTTGTGGATTCATGTGGTTTATTTTCCACTATCTATTTGAAAAAAATGTTTTAATTTGTATTAATTTTAGGGTAACTGAAATTTTGGTTGCACTATATTGTGAGGTTGTGACGGTTGTGGTGGTCACACTGGTTGGCCGATAGGCGTTGACAGCCGACAGTGGCGGCAGGCAATGGCAGTCTGCAGTTGGTGGTGGTGGGTGGTTGACTAATGGTGATACGACAAAGGTTGGGATGAAAGAAAAAATGAACGTGAAGATGGAACGTTATTTGGAATTAGGTAAAAAATAATGCTATACAATGTAATCGGGTCTCTTAGGATTTGATGAGTTAATACAATGATTGTAGGATAAAAATGGACAATACCGTATAACACTATATTATCTTATGTTATGTCAAACATAGGATAAAAGTTAGTTTCATAGTATTAGTTAGTACTATTAGACCTTATACGATGTAACAAACATGACCAAATTGAGTTATTTAATGAAGGACATGAGTTTCTTGCACAATCAGATAGACAAAATATCTGGGAATTGAAGAAGATCAAAACTATACTTTTTTTTATCATAGAATTTGAGAATTGGATGTAAATGAAGCTTCAAAGCGAATGGAAAAAGGGAAAGGCAATGAGACCAGATAATATACTTACTAATGTATGGAAATTTCTACTAGAGAAGAGTATAAATTGACTCAATATTTTTATTTAATCAGATCATGAGGTCAGAAAAAAAAATGTCAGATGAGTGGAAGAGGAGTATCTTAGTTCTCATCTATCAAAACAAGTGAGACATACAAAATTGAGCAAATTATAAAGGTGTTAAGCTAATGAGTCATACTATAAAACTATGGGAGCGAGTAATTGAACGAAGGTTGAGCTGACTTGCATCGCAAAAAATAAGTTTGGTTTTATGCCTCGGAGGTCTACCATAGAAGTGATCTACTTGTTGAGGAGATTGATGGAGAAGTATAGGACGGAACAAAGAGAAGTACTTATGATTTTATTGATATGAAAAAGGCTTATGATAGGGTGCCAAGGGAGATTTTATGGAAGATTCTAGAGAGGAAAGGAATTCGGATTGCCTATATATCAACAATCAATATATGTATGACAGAGTTACAACTAGCATGAGAATGCAAGGTGGAGCAACAAAGGATTTTTCCATCACAATTGATTTGCATCAATGGTCAACTTTAAACCCCTATCTTTTTACCCTAGTTTTAGATATCCTTACTAAACAAATTTAAGATCCGATGCCACAATGCATGCTTTTTGCGAATGATATAGTTCTGGTAGGGTAATTGAGAGAAAAGTTAAATGGAAAGCTATAACGGAGACAAGCTTTGGAAGCACATCAATTTCGTATCAGTAGAAGTAAAACAGAATATATGGAACACAGGTTTAGCAAGAGACGCCCAAATTCTAACTTAGAGGTAAAAAATGGGGACAATACTATACCACAAGTCAAAGGGTTCAAATATCTATGAGTCATTATTCAAAATGATGGCGAGATAGAGGGAGATGTAAACCATGAGATTCAGGTTGACTAGATAAAATAGAAGAGTACTTCAGGGATTCTATGCGATATAAGAGTACCTCTCAAATTTAAGGGAAAATTCTACCACACAATTGTAATGTTATATGGAAACGGGGTGAAGCAGAGATACCCCCAAAAATAAAAGCCCTATGAAATTAATTTAAAGTTTTAAACACACTAAAACCATATAATAAGAGACAGTTTAGAGACTTACTGAATATGCCAAGGTAAAGGTCCTTGTTGCCAGCAACTCTGCCTATCCTTGCTTGCCATCTTCCATGTTGGTGACGCCTGCATAACATTGGAACTTGAACACTTAGCTCATATTAGTTAGAGGTAAAAAAAGACCTAGAAAAATTATAGAAAAAACTATTAGAAGAGATTAGGAAATTAATGACTTGAATGCAGATATAGTCTAAGACAGAGCACAAGAACATCGTTTTATCCATGTAACCGACTTCATATAGTGGGACAAGATTTGATTATTGTATTGACAGATGAACTAAAACGATATCAATTTAAAACATAAAAGACCCAAATTAAACAAAATTAAAAAGTATATAGAGGTAAGGAGGGGAAAAAAATATTCAGCCTAAATTAAATGAATGAAGACCACTTATGACTGATTCATCTAAATGTTAGAAATGATGTCATGTACAAAAGTTTTGGCAACAATAATATCTTATTGTAGCATTTTCTATCCGAAGCCTTATCTTGCAACCCCCATACCATACCATTTGTTACCACTTTTGCCATAAGGAGCAATTTCCTGCAGAAACAGTTGGTGTTTCGTAGTTGTACTTGGTAGCTGCATGCAACATGCCAAATCCTGCTTGGTACGAAGCCTAGCTAGCATCATGTACAAGCTTAATTGAGTTACGAAATTTATACTCATTGTTAATAAAATGTTGTGATGATTTAATAAAATTTATATTTTATTGAGATCGCATTCAATCTTAAATGACTAATAAATTAACACAATGTATTAGACTAATAAATATAAATACCATTTCTTAACTTCATTTGACCTTGAGCTATCAATTCCCAAGGAGAGAATGGAGGAGAAGATCACAAATAATTGGTTAGTAGCTCTAGTGTAAGATATATGTATTTGATAGATAGTTAAGCCTAACCAGTATAATTATTAATTGGTTAATTAGTTAGTTATCTGACTAGCTTAGTTAGCTCCGAGTTAGTTTAGTTAGTTATTTACTTGCTGCACAAGTTTTCATTGTAAGCTCGAAAATAAGAGCTTGTGCTCCAATTAACTGCCGTAACTAACACAGTATTTTGCAATCAATTGATGCACATTCGAAATTCCTGAGCTCTCACCATTCTCTCTCTATTCTTCTTCAAAGTTCACTGTGTTCATAGCATGAGAATTAGCACCTAGTAATAATTTGGCTAACTAATTATAACTAAAAGCAATTAGATTGTACTAGATTGTATCAGATTGTGTATGTATGAGTTTAATTGGCATGGTAAAAGAGTGTTACATTAACGTTTAATGATGAGTTATGGTAAAAAAGAAACTTTATATCATCGGTATATAACAGTTAAATTTAATATTTAAATTTTACTTGTAATTATTTATTGATAAACATTTCACTAATTAAAATGTGTCTCTTGTCTTTTGGTAAGGACATATCACTCTTAGTTTTTTTTTTTTTACTTAAAAACAAGGGAAAAAATTCCTCTCTTCATTAAAATAATAAGAAGAAAAATTACCAAAAAATAATAATAAGAAGAAGACATGGTACTTGTCTTTCTATTTTTCCTCCTTTCTCTCTTAGCATTCAAACCAAGGTTTGATACAAAAATGAGAAGAACAGATTTAAGTTATACATTACTATATGTGCAGTCATATAAAAAACTTTAGACCACCATCTAATTATTTGTTGTTATATAAAAAAATAATAAAAATATGACATCAACTATCTTTACTTATATAACAGCATTTGATTAGATGACAATTTTATATTGTTAATCTATAGAAAATAATAATACATTATATCACGTAATTAATATCAAATGAAACTGACGAACACATAGATCAATTGATAGAGAGTTGTTCTAACTTAAATATGTCTCTAATTCAAATTTTGCCCAAAATGTCTTATCTAGCTCGTAGAGAATTGCTTCAAGTAAAATAAAATATGTGGTTTAGAACAAAAAATAAAAAATTAGCATCAAAGGACATTATTGGCAATTTATGTAGCGTGTTCCATCAAAATTTAAACAATGAACCGCAGCAAAGTGTAATTCAAAAGTAAGAAAAAAGGGGGGGGGGGTGAAAATTAAAGCAACCTTCAATACCTCACCCTGCTAAGAAAGCTCAATTAATTATCGTTAATAATATAATAACCATATCATAATGTAGTAGTAATATTACGAGGTATTCAAGTTCATTCGAACTTGCCCTGTGCCCACCACCATTGGTTCATAACCAAATACAGTGGAAATTGAAACGGCTACTTTTATATATTTTCTTCTTGCCGTTAACGACCTCAAAATATATGTCGTTCTTATGATAAGAGTCCAGCCACATTATTGTCGTTTACGTAACGTTCCCTCGGCGAAACGCAATTACTATCTATTTAATTCCAACTTCAACGTTTATAGTACTCTCCTCCCTTCTCTCTACGTCGTTTTCAACCCCGTTTACTAAAATATTTCATCAAAATCAGCCAGAAGTCACCGCAAAGTGACGTAAACTCGTGTCCATTTACTAAACTACCCTCATTTTTAGCTCAAATTTTTGGGATAAAGGTCAGAAATTAACTTCATGAGCTCTTGCACAGCTACAATTTTAGGAATTCACATAGTTCTCTCCCTCTTTTGTATTCACAGAATTCCTATAGTTTAAGACTATTTGTTAAATGAATTAAATTTAAGATTTTTATATTCATTTCAGTTAGTGAACTAAAACAATTTGTATTAAGTTTTCTGAAACTTCATAAATAAACTATAATAGAAAGTATTGCATAAAAAAATTGCCAATATATAGATGTTCACTTTAGAAAAAGAATGATCACTTCCGCTGTATAATAAAAAATTACTTCACTCTTCATTAAATCAAATACGAAGCACCTGTTATAAACACATTATTATGACTAAGAGAAAGTAACTAAGGGAAAGAGCAACTCCCACGTGAAAGGTAAAATGACTAAGAGAATAGTTCACATGTGATTAAGGCTATAAAAAATTATATTAAGAATATGTGTAATAAATATAAGTTGGGTCGAGTTAGGATGCCTAAGTGGTAGCCCAAGGATGCTACTTAACAACACTAAACTCATTGTTTGCTTGTCCGAACTAATTTTCACATAAATTGAGCTAAATTCAGTGAAAATGGCTCGAGTCTGGACCGGGTCAAGTACACTGTCAAGGAATAAATTACCAAAATACTCTCAAATAGCTAGAGACTCGGCGAGTGCATTTATTCTCTTCAAGACCGCGCGTACGTGTGTTAGCTGCGTTATTTACTTACCCTCCACCCCCTCACATTTTCGGCGTTGATTTTTCATTTTTCCCCCTAACCCAACCCAACCCCCACGCAGCGTCTGACAGTTACACACTCTCTCCCTCACTCGCCAAACACTTCGTTCCGCTTAGCATCGCCGGCGAAGCATAACGGTCACATTGCAGATCACGTTTGCGGCGCCAAAATCGTTATAAAACTATATTCCACTTCGCTTTTCTTCCCAATTTAACATTCTCCTTCACTGTTCATCGCTTCTTCGTCGTTACATAATTATTACTATTATTTTTCCGTAGTTTAGGGTTCCAATTCCCAAGGAGGTGTTTGGAATGTACCATTGATGAATACGGAGAATTTCAGACTTTACAATGGTAGCTGCGGTTTCTGCTCCGGTTAACCCTAAACGCTCCCCAACGCCAACGCGGCCTCCTCTGCTACCTTCTGAATCGGACAATGCGATCGCTCCGCCTCGACGGCCCAAGTCCCGAGTGGTCACCTCACGCTACTTCTCTTCTTCGTCTACTACTTCCTCTTCGTCTTGCTCCTCCTCGACGACGACGTCGTTTTCGTCTTCTTCGGTCTCGTCTACTCCGAGACGGTGCATTTCGCCGATGGTGACGAGGACGGTCAATTCCGCGACGGTTACGGCGAAGCAGCGGTCGCAGTCTGTGGAGCGGCGGCGGCTACAGGGGACGCCTAGGCCTAATCAAGCGAACGGCGGTGGAAACGAAGCGCCTGCGGCTCAGAGGATGCTCTTCACGGCGACGAGGAGCTTGTCCGTTTCGTTCCAGGGAGAGTCGTTCTCGATCCAGGTTAGAAAGCCGGTACCGGCGCCGTCTCCGTCTCCGGCGGCGAGTTTGAGGAAGGGAACGCCGGAGAGGAGGAAGGTTTCGACGCCGACGCCGCCGCCGAGAGGAAAAGGCGGGAATTCGGATCAGCAGCGGTGGCCGGGGAAAGTGACGCCGGCGGCGAATTGCATGAACCGGAGCTTGGATTGCGGTGATTCTGTGGCGAGGAAACTCTGCGCGCCGGCGAGCGTGGTTCGGTCGCTGCAGAATTTCATGGACGCTCGAGCTTCTTCGCTCGACGGAACTACAACGAGATCGGAGAGGAACGGAGATTGTGGATCTGAGTCGCAGCACGAGCTCGTTCCTTCCGACAACGAAAGCGTGACTTCCGGTAGCTCCTCCGGAGCACAGGAGCTCCCCGGCGCCGGCGGACAACGAGGTTCCCGCGCGATCGTTGTTCCGCCGAGGTTCTGGCAGGAAGCTAACAACCGGAGAGGTTCTCCGTTGCCTCGGAATGGTGGAAACAGAGCAATGGCGGTTCCTCCGAAGCTTCTGGGGCCAAAGAAATCGTCCTTCGATAGTCCCGTGGCATCACCGCGAGGAGTTGTGAATAGCAGGGGCCAAGTTTCTCCTATTCGATCTGCGATTCGTCCTGCTTCGCCGAGCAAGATCGCTTCCACGCCGTCGCCGGCATGGTCACCGTCCAGAGGTGTGAGTCCTTCAAGGGTTAGAAACGGAGTTGCCGGCAGTTTGAGCAATAGGTTCTTCGGTAACAATGAGCCTTCTGTTTTGAGTTTCACCGTTGATGTTAGGAAGGTTGGGGAGAATCGAATTGTTGATGCGCATTTATTGAGGCTCAGGTATAACAGGCTCATGCAGTGGCGTTTTGTGAACGCCAGAGCAGATGCTTCCCTCTCTGCACAGACATTGAATGCAGAGGTATGTTTTTCGAAAATTTTAAATATGAAATTTATTTCATGAACATTTTTATTCAATTTGAACCATATGTGATAATTGCATTGTTTGATTCCTGTATAGTATGTTTGACTTTCCGAGTTATTTGAACCTGGCTTTGTTTGGTTGTTTGGCATCAAAATGCAAGTTGTAGATGTTGGGTGTCCTATAAATGTTAGAAGGAAGGTTGTAAATCAATGTTTTTGTGTTGATAGTTGTTTCATTTGATCATCTTATCACAAAGACCAGCCTCATTGTTGCAATTTTCGGATTGCACTTATGTAAGGAAAGATTGGGGAGGTAGAGAAAGGGTTTTTATGTTTATTATACTATTTTCTAGCATTTATTTTGCTTTCTACATTGCTTTGGTATTATTGTATTTTCAGTTGATGTTATGTTTTTGCCTAAATAATTTTTTTTGTATCAGAAAAGTCTTTACTATGCATGGGTAACTACCTCAAAACTACGAGAATCTGTTAGAGCCAAAAGGACAGAGTTACAATCGCTGAAGCAACGGTTTAAGCTAATATCCATCCTCAAGGAGCAAGTAAGATCTTTGGCTGTCAAAGTGCTGAATTTTGCTTGTGTTATTTTGAGCTTGATTTGATTTGAAGTTGTATTTGTACTATTTCTCCATTAGTTTGACTGTTATGTCATCCAGTCCTTGATAGTGAAGCTTTCATTCCATGCAATATGATTTCACGCAGTTAGCTTCGTTACTGTAAGATGTATTTATTACAGGGTTATGCTACACGAACAACAAAAATGGACAACCAAGTGTGGACAATGTACAAAATACAATGATTTTAATTACACATGGATCCCACATAATTGTTGTATTCTACAATAATTTTTTCTTGTTGTATTTTGTACGTTGTTCATACTTAGTTGTCCATTCTTGTTGTTCATGTAGCATAGCTCATTTATTACAAGTATCAAAACTGAGAAACCGTCTATTCTAGCTCATTGGAATCCTTTTTGGGAAAATTGGGCTTTACTCATTCTTGTGGTATTTTTTAAAATGGAGTATATTTCATTGGAAAAGTACAGTCAGGAAAATTGAAAGTATGCCAAAAATAGTGTGTAGAAACCTTTTCCTTTTCCGATTCATAGAGAGATATTTTCATGCATGCATCGGTGGACACAAAGTGGCTATGGAGAAATTGACTTTATGCTTGACTTTCCTCTTGAATTCTTACAACAACAACAAAAAATTCTTAATGGAAACTATTTTATGCAGATGACGTATTTGGAAGATTGGGCTATTTTGGATCGGATGTACTCTAGTTCACTTTCAGGAGCTATTGAAGCACTAAAGGCTAGCACGCTCCGCCTTCCTGTTGTTAGCGGAGCCAAGGTATTTTCCTTTAGCTCCTTGTTTATTCTTCTCTTCCTTTCATTGTTATAGATAGTAACACAGTAATTCAGATGTAATTAACATACTTGGGATTAATTTAAAAAGCTCTGCATTTGCATCAGGCGGACGTGCTTAATGTGAAGGACTCTATTTTTTCAGCAATGGATGTGATGCAGGCAATGGCATCGTCCATATGCCTACTGTTACCAAAGGTACATGTTTCTTTCGACATGCTACACTTACGGATCTTGATCTCAATTACTGTTTGAGTCTGTGATGATTCATAAGTGTTATTTCATTTTCTAATACCGGTTAAGTTTGCTTGGAAATCCCAGCCCAGATTCTGGTTATGGTGGAAAAACAATTTAGGTTGTTATGCACCATAACTCTGGTCTTGTCAGGTTACCAGAAGATAATGCTCACAAGGTTTAGGGTTAAGGGTAACCTGACAAGTTAAGAATGATTAAGAATCATATGCTTTTAGAACCATCATAATTCAGAAACAATATTGTTGATGTGCCTATGTTTTTCTGTATGCAACTATGTTAGAATATGCATAACTGGAATTTTGAATCAATTTCAAATTTTACTTTTATTTTACCACCTTAAGCTTCTTAATTATCTGTTTATACCATTCGAAGACAATAGAATTGTCAACTGCTATGCCTACTCCTTTTTATTGTCCTTTCGCCACACATACATGCTGAGATATTTGATCAGAGGGAGAATGCTGAATGTCTTTTTGTTAACTCAACTGCATTTTAGGGATGGTTCCGACAGACATTAGCATCCATAACACTTAGAATTGTTGTTTTGTTGTGCTTTATTAAATTCTTTGTTTTAAAGTAAGTCCTACAGTACACCACTATCTTTTGCATTGAATTGAGTTAGTTGTTGAGTCATGACTGTCCATCTTGGGAGTGGCACATGTGTGTGCAGTCAGAGGAAAAGCATGTATGGATACACAAGGAGAAACATAAGGGGAGCAGGGAGAGAGATAGAGCTAATGTGGTATAAAAGTGAATATATTTATTAGATGTCTTTTTAAAATTTGATATTTGTATTTCCCTCTAAGAATTTGAAGTTCTGAAAAAACAAATATTATAACCCTGTATTTGAATTTATAAGGAATTTTTTTTTATCTGTAGAGAAAATTGAAGGTTAAAAGCTATCCTCCATGTTACCTAAGAAAAAACAGTGGTGTTCCCTGTTCTGCTTATTGAACTGTTGTGTATATCAACAATTTCCCTTATGGCCTCTCGATTCTCCCAATGTCATTCTTCCACTTGGCAATACATATATCATAGTTGGTTTAAAATGCCGAGTTGACTGAATCAACTTGGGAGGAAAACAGTTTGTGTGTCCAGCAATCTAATGAGTTAATTATTGGCCTCCCCTTTCACCCAATGCTGTTCCTCAATTTTGCAAAGAAAGCAATTAATTTTGGAGGAAAGCATTTAACATCCAGCAAACTGATGAATTGATTGTTGGCTTTTATACGCTTGTTGATCATTTCTGAATGCATCAGACGCCAAAAGATATATTTAAAATTTTCAAAACCAAAAGAAAAGTCTTACATAAAAACTGTATTTGGAAAGAAAAAAAAAAGTATATTTAAAGTGCAAATTTGGTGGCAGTGATAGTTGTACCTAAATTTGGTTCCTCTAAAGTGAGAAGTAAGGGGTAAATCTTGGATCATTTAATGACACCGATACACCATGCACTTTATTGATGTAAGTGTACATCCCTTCATTTTCTGACTATAGAGGATCCTAATCCATAGTACATGAGGGAAGGAGAAGGGCTTGTGGGAATCCTATTTTGGTTAGGTCTTAGTGTAACTTGGTGTATCATTGTTTTGATAGCTAACTTGGTGAAATACGCTTTACTCACCTTCTGTTTCAAAGTAGTGTTTTACCCACATGAATTTTTCTCTGCTACTAACCTTTGCTCAATTAACTTACAGTTGTAACCCACATCTTTAAACTTCACTTTCTGTTGATTCACATGGAGGTAAGTAAAAGTGAAATAGAAGTGCAGACAGCGTAACTTAACTTCTTTCTTTCTTCCCACCGTCTTGACAAACTTATACATGTATGAATGTTCAGTGAAATAGATATTGGTTATGATTTGATGCCTTTAATGTACTTGACATATCTGAAAGCATTTGCAATTGATAGGTTGGACACGTAAATTCCCTGGTGGTTGAAGTTGCCAACTTACGTGCAAAGGAGCGTGCTTTGCTTGAAGAGTGCAAAGACCTTTTGTCAATGATAACTACTATGCAGGTAAATTTTGTATCTGGAAAATGAGGCTTTGAAGCTTAAAGTTCTTCCTTTAGTTTTCCTTTTAATGATTGTTAAATCTAGTTGAGGGTATAACAAGAAACTCATGTGAAAAAAATCTTCTTCTTGAGCGCAGGTTAGAGAGTGTAGCCTGAGAACGCATATTTCACAACTGAAATGCTTACCCTGAAGCCCAACCATGAAATTAACAAGCAAATAACTTCATTTGTCTGACCTGCCAACTTTCAGAGCTGACTTCACAACACAGGAGGCGTTATTTTGGCCTTGAATTCAACACTTGATACCGTAAGTAAATGATTGATCTAATTATGCAAAGAGTGAGGATTGTAAGTTGTTAAATGCGAGCTAATTCGTATACAGCTTTTTTTTTTTTTTTTTTCAAAAAATCTTTTTTTGTCCTTTTCTCCTTTAAGTGCCAAAGGATGTATATAAACTGTGTAGCTTTCCCCCCTTTTTTTTGGTTTTTTTCTTTTCTTTTCTGGTTATTTGTTAGGTTATATAAACTGCTGTAAGGTTTTGAAGAATGGTTCCTTTTTCTTATGTTCCTTGTTATTATGTGGTTAGTGTGCATAGCACAACCTAATCTCAGTATAGTTTCACTTGCTCCACTTCTCATGACTTACATGCCTACTATATTTTCGTGTTAGGTAACAATGAAAGAGGAAGTATAATATTAAAAAGATCAATAGTTAAAAACACTCTATATTGATTAACTTTTTTTAGCTTTTGATCAATTTATAGGTTGTATGATTCATTTGAAGTACTAAGTTCCTAATTCTTTGTGAATGGATTTGAAAGTCTCTTAGTTCTTTTGGAGTAGGAATTTTCTTACGTTATATTAAAAATGCATATAAAATGTAAGACATTAATAACTTGTGTAGTTTAGGTGATTGTCATTAAGGGTCAGAGCAAGTTAGTAACATCACATGATAGAACACTTACAAGGAAATGTAATGGATATTCTCATCCGTAATTTTCACATAATCTATCACACAATAAGATTATGTGTAATATTTTATCATTAATTTTTTTTTATTGCTTATATTAAGTATGAGTTTCATATTTTAAAATTAATAATAAAATATTACACATAATCTTATAATGTAAAAATTTACTTATGAGAAGATTCATTCCAGGACTTGTTGACGTCCTTCGGACGATATGGGTTACCCCTTAAACCAGTAGTAGGCTGATATG
The DNA here is from genome assembly GCA_003254905.1 of Nissolia schottii. Lineage (NCBI taxonomy): Eukaryota > Viridiplantae > Streptophyta > Magnoliopsida > Fabales > Fabaceae > Nissolia > Nissolia schottii. The sequence goes on along the minus strand of QANU01028836.1, from coordinate 416,816 downwards.
CCTTTGATGACTAGCGCATTCAACGTGGAGGTAGTAGAATATTCGATCCTATGATGTCTTTCATCTTGACCCTGACTTTTTCTGTTTCTATTGAACCATGCCTATGCTATGATTTTGTGTTTATTTGAGTTTGTTAATTTCTTAATTTTGTCTCCTATTAATAACTAATTATTAAGATTTAGAGAAATAAAAGAGCACAGCGACATTTAACCCTATAGATGCCTATCGTCATATATAGTCTCGATTATTCTATTTCTATCCCTTTCTTTTTTACTTCCTCTCCCTTCCCATGTCCCATTAAGGGCCTCACAGAGACCCCCTCCCGATGGGCCTTCGGCCATATTACAAAAATTGATAGATATTCAATTTCAGCTTTTGTTTATTCATACAATGGACCACTAATGACCAAAAATGTAAAATACAATGAACCAATCAATCCAAAGTCTTTCTTATTTGTGTTTTTGTATCAATCGATAATCCTTGCTTTCAAATTATTTCCCTTTTGGGTCCGATGACTCCTTACAATGTATTGTACCACTAACTCTTGACATCACAATATTATACTTTGATTACACAGCACCCTGATGTTCTTTCTGAAATAAATTGGCAGCTTCCTTGATGATGCCGTTTATTGTATTATAGTACATTAAGGCTTGGCGTCTGAACTCTGAATGTCATATCCTATAGAAACAGCAATCGAACATTGAAGAAATCATGAAAACGTTGGAGAAAGGAATCTAATGAACAAACTGAAAAGCGCAGATGCATATATTTATGGGCAAATAAGCACTTCAATTCAAAATTAGAATCAGCAGTGTTCCCTCGCACATAGTTAACCTGTTTAGGATCAAGTTACACTGGTATAATTTAAAATATAATTTGATTCATTCCTTATCAGATGTTTCAAACAAGACAGATAGATAAACATAAACATAAACAGACATATAGAGCTACAAATACATAATGAAACCATCAAAGAGTGAAATTAATCAAAGCCGCATGCATACTGGTGAAAGGGTCCGATGATCTATCTATGGAGAGAGAATTTTATTGGAGAGCTATAGTAATGTATAAGAAGAACTGGCTCCAATGCCAAATGAAGAGTGTTTTAGAGTAAAAAATATATACTTGGAATAAGATTTTTGGGTCATGTAAAGGCCCAACTCATCACAACAATATATAGAAAATAGTAATGATAAAAGGGACACCAGAGATAGACTCTTGGTGAATGATAGTTGAAGTTAAGGATATAATATATGAACAATAAATTAGGATATTTTGACTAACTAGTATAATTTTATCTGTCAATGTATGAGATTTTAAAAAATAATTTAAATGATAAATAATTTAATGAGTAAACTTAAATAGGTTTTTCACAATTTTACGATCAGACAAGTTGTCTCTCACATATGAAAAACTTATAGTGGCTCTTCACAAATGAAAAAAATTGGACAAATAACCACCTCAAAATTTGATTTTTAGGCAAATTGACTCCTCATAGTTTGACCTTCGGACAAATTGGCTCCTCACAAATAGGTGGCATAAGATGACAAATACCTGAAGGGGCTTATTTGTCCAATTTTTTCATTTGTGAGAGACCAACTTGTCTAATTGTAAAATTGTGAGGGGCCTATTGTGGGGGTTTACTCTATATTAATTTTATTTTAAATTAATAATATTCTTGAAGCAAACTCTTATTATTTAAGTCATTGTCACATGTTATTTTTATATCAAAATTATTTCTTTTAACACTTATTATTATCTAGATGAGTAGTATCTAAAGCCCACCGAACAACCTTGCTTGAGTTTATTCATTTCAATACTTAATTCTTCCTATTCATAAAAACTTGTATTTTATGAGCCTAAAGTCTTTTAAAGGAATTATCTTAAAACGTTTCTAATATTGACTTGTTACATTTTTTTTCTATGTAAAACTAATGCTAATAAATTTAATTAGTTTAGAAGAGTGTTGATTTTCCAAACCTTGCTACACGATGTTGTGTCATTTCTGTTTCTAGGGGCTACGTTTCTTCAAATTACATTAAACGACGTCATTTGATGTGTCTTTACTAAATGGGAATATTGCAATTGATGAAACGACATTGTTTTTCTGTCTTTGTGGACAATGACATGGAGCTTAACGGCTAGCTCACTCCGTTAAATGCCACATAGACAGCCGTCGTTAACCAAAAAGACGAAAGGACTAACAAGTCCTACTTTAAATATTAAGAGGGACAAAATTGGCTGAAAAAAATTGACAAGGACAAATTTGACCGAAATAGAACTCGAGAAAGACTAGATTAAAAGTTTTTCCTAATTTTTTTAAATTTCAAAACTAATGAAAGCAACATTTTAAAATTTCAAAATCTAAATTTCAAGAACTACATTTTATTTTGTGAAACCACTTAAGAAACCAAGTTATTTTTTTAAAGACTAAGTTAACTTAATCCTTACTCTCACAATATACACTACAATAATAAAAGAAAAATAATGTTTGAACTGAATTAGTGGGTTGGGAGGCCCGCACGAGTGAGTTCTGCGAAAGAAAGCAGCGTAAACACCCGGGCACAGCGTATGACCCCTCCATAAATTCATGCGCCAATTCATTTTATAGTGTCTCCCACCACTTGCTTTGTTTTCCTTACTCATTAGTTTGAGGTAGTTTGCTAAGTAGCTCTATCACTCATATTTATACACTTCATGCTTGTCTTGGCAACTTGTCTCCCACGGGTGTGGGGACTTCAAAAGTGTATCACATAACTATGTAGTAGTATATTGTATTAGAACAAATTTGTTTGTGCACTATGATGAAATTAATGAGCTGCTAATTCTCCTTAGAGCACACATTAAATATTAAATATGTTTATGAATCAGGGAAGAATTTTTCGTAAATTAATGCATCTTCTATATTAATTAATAAGAAATTATTGTGAGGATATAAGTTTAACGCATCATTTTTTAGTACACACAACCATAGTTATTAAAATCGCAATTTAACACGTAAAATCGTACGATTTTACGAGTTTAGGTTGTAAAATCGAGCTAACTCGCATGTAAACTCGTTTCTGGGTAAACTCGGGTAGACTCGCATAAAATCGCGAGTTTACTCCGGATTTTACGAGTTTACCACACAGGCAGGTTTTTTTTTTTTTTTAGAAACAAAACAAGTTTGATATTGTTTTCCATAACTATGAGTTTTTATATTTAGGTCATTTAAGTATTTTAGAGTTATTATTTACAGTTGCGCCTATAATCGTGCTCCGTTGTGCTCCGTCGCTAATCCGTTGTATGTATTTCATCCTTTGCTTANAGGGGAAGAGTGTTGTGTTGTTGCTCCTCAGCTTGTCGCCGTCGTTGTTGCGATAGGAAGATGGAGGAGATCTGATGGCAACAGTCGTTTCCATGGCATGATCTCCTTGTTGCTGTGAGATGCAATTGCTACCTCCATGGCTATGCAAGAGGAAGAAGATGGTAGGGCTGTGTTGCTTACGAACCCAATTTTGTCCCTCGGGTCGGGCCTAACTCGGTTCACCTCTTATTATTATTATTTTAAAAAAAAATTAGAAAAAAAGGAAAAAAAAGGAGAGAAATGTGGGAAGAGGGGGAGAGAGAAATTGAAAAGGTTTTTTTTTCATAATTTCTTTCTTTAATAATATTAAAGGTTTTCATAAAATATTGGTTTGGAACTCTATTAAAAATACAGGATTTGAACTATTTTATGAGGTTTAAAAGAAGGGTTTACTAACAAGTATCATTAGGAAATTTGTTAAGGAACCTAAAGTAGTAAAATTTTATATAAAAAAAAAACAAAAACTTGAAGTGCTTAATGCATTGAAAAATTAACAAATTTACTTTTTAATGAAATATTTTTATTTTGGGTTCCTAACAAGTGTTCTAAAGACACTTGTTAGCAAATAAATGATTAACCTAAAACTAATAAATGATTATGCCCTTATATGTAAATCCCTTAAATGTATATGCCCTTATATGTAAAAGCACATGTTAGCACATTTTCTTTTTAATAAATTCAAAGCTCCACCAACCGACACACAAGTTCCAACCACGCCAAACCACATGAGATGCAAAGCACAGTATAAAAGTTATGTTCTTTCCCCGCCATTAGACCTTCTTCACACCAAATCTGATGGTTTACACCAAATCAAAAGGTATGAACAATTGGTGTACACTTAATATTCATATAATGTACATACACACCGGATAAGGAACCGTTAGATTTGTGTCAGCACAATAATTTATCTTAATTTTATCGTACAATGTGAGTGAAAGTGAGAGCCCAAAACTCAATTCCAAAAGGAAAAATTGAAGGACAAGCACAAACTCTACTGTCCAAAGCTTCAACTGTTTTTCGCTACAAAGAAAAAATCAAATAAAATTGAACTTCACCAGCTCATTGTATGTGACAGTAGTGAATTCACCACAATTAATTGCATCATTTTCTTTCTTTTGAGCTTTTAGTCATCTTCATGCTTAATTTTTTTTCTGTAATTATCTCTACCATTAATTCTTCTCACTCCTCTTTTGGATCAACGGTGCAAGGCAAAACCGCTCCCTTTTCCTAATTATATCAAATAATCTTGTCTTTAGGATAGATATGTATGTGTGTGTGTATATATATATATATATGCTCATACGAAAGCCAAAAGTGTGACATTGAATTTCAACCATAAACATTTAACAATAGAAAATGCTTTGCCTTTTAGTATGGTACTATGTAGTTTTACACCAATTTCTGTAATGTCATGTCATGTACCATTGTGGTTGGGTTTGAAGTGTATATACCTGATCCTGAACAAGCCCACTGATAAGTCCCTCTTTTCTATTGGGGTCCATGAAATACAAACAAAGCTCAATAAGACAGCGGGCAAAGATGGCCCTTCTTTTGTTAGCCCCATGTTTTTGCTAAGTACATTATTTGGGCCAGGGGCCTACTTGTGACAAAGAGAGCAATCTATATGGCCACTTTTATAACAACTGTATATTTGAGAGTAATGTTATAAAAAATTGAATCCAATTATCCGGTTAAACTAGTTAGATTGTGTATTTTTTATGTTGCTGATTCAAGTAATATTAAATTTATTCAAGCTTTCGTGCAGAGTGTAAAGTAAAATGAAAAATAACCCTCTAGCATCTTTTAATAATTGGTTTCAATTTTAACATGTTTAGGTATTACAATAATACTATAATTTCAAATTTCCAATGATTGTATTAATATAAAAGGTAAATTGCACAAATAACTCTTGAGGTTTGCTAAAATTGTACTTTACTCTGTATTATGTGTAAAATTGCACTCCATCCCCATTCTTCATTGTCATCGATCACCAATGATTTGTTAAATTTTTGTTTGTAATTCATGTGTTTTTTATTTTTAAAAATCTATAAAGAAAATGGTGAAAATAATAAAATATTATCTCATGTTTGAGAATGTTATAATTATGACAAAAATAGTGGACTCAAAAAATAACAGTGAATTCCTTATCATTAAGAAATGAGTTTTACATTATTTTATTTTATTAGGTTGTTTTTGCCTATATAAAGGCAAGTTCTACGCACCTAAATGTAATCCAATTTTGAGGATCTAAGTATGTAATGCATTCAATTTAATGGTACGTGAAAGTTTATGAGTGAGTTGTCTTAGAACAATTTCTCTTCCACTATATTGTGGGTATTACATCTTTTAAGTGTTAGTGAGTGTGAGAAAAACACTTGAGTGCGTTTTAATCTTGTGGGTTTTGATATCATATTAGTATCAAAGTTGGTTTAATCTAGCTCCAATTGTGTTAGAGTCTATGAGAAACAAGAGAGTTCTCATACACTTATTTTCATAGTCATCATGACAAACAATTACAATATTGTTTCGTCTGGTCCCAAACTAGATTATTATTATTGAGAGTTTTTTATGTCCACCCACGTGAAGGCACACAATATTTAGAGCAAGGTTGATCAAGAACTTAAGATGGAGCTAATGCAATCGCTTAGAAATGAGACTAATTGGCGTTGTCACAAATTCACTAGGGAGTAGATTACTCAATGTTTGGAAAAATAGCTAATGCCAAAACGGCCAAACAAGCATGAACAATTTTGAAGATGTCATATAAAAAAGTTGAAAAGGCCTAGAAATCCAAGTTGCAGTCCTTGCGTCAAGAATATGAAAGGTATGAAATGTCTAATTCAGAAATTGTTGGACAATATTTGTCTCGTGTTACTGACCTTGTTAACAAGATGAAAGTCTATGGAGATGAGATTTTGGACAAGAAGGTAGTACAGAAAATTCTCTGCTCTTTACTGATGAAGTTTGATCATGTGGAATAGAGTTACGCTATACATATAATATGACGATAGCAGAGTTGCAGGGAAGTATAGAAAGCCATCTGACCAGAATACTGGAGAAGACAAAAAAATCAACAAAAGAAGCCTTGAAGAGCCAGGTGAATCTTAATAACAAAGCATAATCAATCCATGAAGGAAAAACAAGAGGTCGTGGCTATAACAACTGAGGTAAAGGCAGAGGAAATTTTAGAGGAAGAGGTTGTGACTATTACAATCAAGGAAAATGACGCAATTTCAGACCACCAAGTTAAGGAAGAGGTGGAAACAATTTTGGACTTGCCACTTGAGGGAGAGGACAAGTAAACTCCTACCAGGAGATAACCAATTTTGATTGCTTTAACTGTAAGTATCAATTTTCTTGTACCATGCTCTCAGTGCCTATTTCAGACCATATAATGCTTCCTTCAATGTGTAGACTTTATTTTTACCTCTAGGGACTTCATAACCTGCAGGTTGCTCAACATACACTTCTCCTTCTGTTAGGTCGCCAAAATTCGCGATATAGCGAGAAGCGATGTTTGATAAAGAGTTCGCGTCAAAATGAATGTTGGCTACACAAATGACATGAATATTGACGATGCAAAGGTTAGCAACCATGAACAATAGAAATAATTGCCAAGGCTTGCTAAAGGGAAGGTCACGATAGAAGAGTCATCGCGACAATAACTATTCGACGACAAAAGTTACCAAAGAATAGTTATTAGAATGGTCGCAACGGAACCCTCGTTACGACTAATTTTTTTTTAAGAAATGACAAAAACTAAAGTGATTGAATTATGGCCAAATAGCTAAGGTGTCGACAATATAATTCGATGACCAAGGTAAAAAATTGTCACAATGATGGCAACTCGTCCAAGAGTTGTCACGGTCGCTTCATGTTAGTAGCCTCGTGTTGGGCCAATCTCGCAATATAATTTGAGACTTAGCAGAAAATTGTGGTAGCAAGTCAGTTCAATGGAGGGAGCGGTTAACAAGTTTGAACACGATCAATAACCTCCAATCTAACGTAGCCACTATGGGAAAATAACTTCTCGCATTATGTGGATCACAACAATCGAAAGTGGTAACCGTCGACGGCTGGGTGAAGAACGGTTATTAGAAGAGGAGAGCCCTGAAACTCTATAAATACAGGGCTCCTGGGCTAAATTCGAGGGGGTTTCCTGATAGTTCTATCGACTCAAGTAAGTCCCCCAGCCGACAGTCAGCAGTCCTATGGTAACTCAACGTACACCACCACCTTTTCTTTTTCATTTCATTTCCCTGCTTTTCTAGGAGTAGTTGTAACTATAGCAATCTCTTCAACCTTGACACCACTTTTCCCCCCTTTCTTCACTGTAACTTGCACTCAATCCTTTGCTATAGCAAGGATAACTTTGTAATCAAAGTCACTTCGATGACCAGTATTGAATGTATATTTATATTTTCAGTTCTCGCCCTATACTTCTCTCTTACTCTTGCAACTCACGCCCCTGTTCTTCACTTGAGAACGCCTCAATCGTTTGTCCCTATTAAACATTCTTTTGTGTAAGCACCAGAAGGTTACTCAGAATTATTTCGTGTGAAACATCTTCTAAAGTGCCATTAAAAAATGAAGACTTAACATCCATCTGATATAACTTCCATTTATTTTGAGCGGAAAGGGAGATAATCATGTGAATAGTGTCTAATCTAGCAATAGGAGAAAATACCTCAGAACAATCAACATCTCGCTTTTGTCTATAGCCTTCTGCAACTAACCTAGCTTTGAAACGATCAATTTCACCATTGGGTTTATACTTTGTTTTATAAACCCACTTTACTCCGATTGGCTTCTTGTCTGTTGGCAAGTCAGTCAACTCTCATGTATTATTTTTCTGAATTGCATGAATTTTTTCATCTATTGCTTTTCTTCAATTCTTGTCACTAGAGGCTTCTTCAAAAGTAACTGCCTCACATTTAGTAAATAGAGCAAAGTTGATAATATCTTCATCAGAAAGATTATTGTCATTACTGACAATATAATCCTCCAATCTGGTTAGTAGTCTTATGTTCCTCTGAGGTTTTCTTGAAGATTGTGGTTGAGATGATGCACCTACTTGATCATCTTCTTCATAACTTTATGCAATCACCATGGACCGGTAAGCAACGACGCCATTTTGTTAAAAGCTTATTTTTAGACTCTCATCGTTTTATATATCCGTCTTTACAGCTTTCAGATCCTCGAGGGATCCAATTGCAGTATAGTCGGGTATAGTCGTATCCACAGGGAGTTGGTAAACGTCATTCTTAAATTTGTTAATTAAACAATAAAGTGGGTGGATTGGAAATTGATTTCAAAATAAAGACAGGAAAGGAAAATACATACAAAATAAAATGACAACAAAGTAGAGGTAGATTAGGGAGCTTGTTGGGTTTTGATTAATGTATAGTTTCTTGTATTCATAACTTTCCTTTGATTACTCGCCATCAGTTCTTATCTTAAACATATCTTTCAAGCATGAAAAGATGATTAAGGTTACTTTATTAGTCTGTCAATTTCTTGCACAAATTAACAAAGTAAACCGACATTATCTCAGATGTTAAAACGATTAATAACCCTAATTCTATTTCTAGAAATTAGTTTTATTAGATGAAATGATTAAAGTCCAACCTTAATGAGGCATTTTTCACTCGCAACAATTAGGTTTAGGTTCAAGCATTAGGTAACTAATTAAAACATTGAGTTGATTTCCACTTAACAATGTAGCTTTCACTCACAACTATCAAGTTACAAAACAACATTTAAATAGTTGAACTATGGCTAGCATTAAGTATAAACCAATTCATGTAAATCAAGGAACAGATGTATTCATTCATGCAACAGGAACATGGATACAATTAGGTTATAGAATTTATCAAAATCCTAACAACAAGAGGATTATAAAACCATCTTACAAGAGGGAATCATAGAGTCAAGGTGATGGACACTTACCATGACACGTTCTCACACCATCATGACAAGGATCGCCGTGCTTCTTGATCTCTCTTGGCCCCTAGCCTAGCCTCCTCTTTGTTGCTTAAAACAATACTCTAAAACTTAAGGAAATTACAGAGAAATTTCAGTAAGAAAAAATTCTGTGAATGAAGGAAGAAGCATTGGAATGTGTCCTGAATGCTGAGCCTTGGACCTCTATTTATAGGCCAATTCCTCGAGGGCCGCTCAGCGGCCTCAAGGCTTCGCTGAGCGGCGCAGCTTTCTTCATGGTGAAGGTTTTATCCTCTGAAAGGTGGCTCTGCTCTGACATTAGGGGTGCACATGGGTCGGGTCGGGTAGGACCCGACCATGTTACCGACTCGACCCGCCTATCAACGGGTAAATCGGGTCGGGTAAAATTACCGTTTTTTGAATGGGTACCCGCTAGACCCGCCACCTCCTGGGTCGGATTGGGTTAGGCGGGTCGGCGGGTGACCCGCCCCCATAAGCTCAGAGCCTCAGAAGATGAACAAAAGAGAAAAAACCAGTGAAGAGAAAAGAACCAGGGAAAAACTAGTGAAGAGGAAAAAGTAATCTCACCCAACACACACATCATAATACAAGAATAAACCATAACATACACATAACACAATTTTGCACAATTTTCCTGCAATAATCGCATACATAGAACACAATCAAACCATAACAAAAAGGAAACAAATAAAAACAAAGAAACAACCCTTGACAGAGAGCTACCGGAGCGACGACGATGGCGACGTGAAGCAACGGCGATGGCCGCGGAGGGAGGCGAGGACGAACGACGATGGCGACAGAGATTAGAGATTTAGGTTTTGTTGATTTGGGGGAAATGGGATCTGAGAGATGAGGATGAGAGGAGAGAAGGAAACCGAGGAAGAGGAAGAGGGAGAGGATGGGTCGTGGAGAGAGGCGAGGAAGGTGAGGAGCCAGACGGCGGCGAGGAAGGTGGAAGACGAATGGGAAGGGAAGGCTGTGAGTGTGCTGTGCGAGAGATGAGGATGAGAGGAGATCAGAAGGAAATCGAGGAGGAGGAAGAGGGAGAGGATGGGCTGCGGACGGCGGCGAGGAAGGGGAGGAGGCGGACGACGGCGAGGAAGGTGAGGAGGTGGACGGGAAGGGAAGGCTGTGAGGGGGGGTGGCAGTGTGCTGTGCGTGAAGTGAATGGAATAGAAATAAGATAGGGAAAGGAAGAGGAAAGGGTTAGGTAAATAATAATAATAATAATAATAATAATAATAATAATAATAATAATAATAATATATGTGGTGGGTAGGCGGGTCGGGTCGGATTCAAGAATTGAAATCCAAGACTCGACTCGTCTCAGTGAGCGGATTTGGCGGGTCTGACCCGTCGACCCGCCGTAACCCGACCCGAGCGGATCGGATTGGGTCGATTTGGCGGGTTGGGTACAACCCGTGTTCACCCCTATTTGACATTATCTTGTCCCCCGCTGAGCAGCGTGTAGAGCGCTGAGCGGTGTCAGGGCGGCTGCAGAGGTTGTAGGGTGGCTTGCAGAAGTTGCTTCATCCTTAAGTTACTTTACTTTGAAGTAAAGGTTCGTTGAGCGGTATAAATCTCCACTGAGCAGTCTAGAACGCAGTTTACTCTTCTGCTTCTCCTTTTGCTTGTTTTTGTCTTGTTTTTCCTTTTTTTCGTTGCCTCTTTCTCTTATGCGATTTTTAATCCATAAAATTCATCATTTTAGCCTATTGTATCCATTTTTTTTTTTCTTTTTATGAGTTTGTTGCAAAACATGGGGAAATTGCCTTGATAATATATGAAATTTAAAGCGAAAAAGGTTCTTATTTAAATTGTAAAAATACTAAAATATAATACTTAACACCAGCCTCACTCTCATGTTCTTTTTTCCGAAACATCACGTCTCGGCCTACGATCACCTTCTTTGTCTCTGGGTTGAACAATTTGAATGCCTTTGAATTTGAACTATAACAATGAAGATGCACTTTTTGCCTTTATCATCCATCTTCTTTCTTAATTGATTTGGCAAATCGACATAAACAATACACTCAAAAACTCTAAGATAGAGGATTAATGGTCTCCTTCCACTCCAAGCTTCCTCTGGTGTTTTATTTTGAACACTTCTTGATGGATACCTGTTCAAGATATAAACAATAGTAGCAATTGTTTCTACCCAAAATTCTTTAGGCATTTGCTTGAATTATAGCATGCATATGACCATATCCATGATGGTATTATTCTTCCTTTCTGCAATTTCATTTTGTTGCGGAGTGTATCTAGTCGTCATCTGATGTTGAATACCATGTTGCTCAAACAAATCTACACAAGCAAGATATTTTGTTCCTCTGTCTGCTTTCAAGATCTTAATTTTGTAGCCACTCTGTCTTTCAACAAATGCTTTGAATGACTTGAAGGCATAGCAATCCTTTGACTTCTGCTTTAAGAAATAGAAACATGTCTTTCTACTAAGATCATCAATAAAAGTGATGAAAATATTTGCTGCCATCAAGAGTTGGTATATCGACCATGAACAGATCTGAGTACACAATCTCTAATAATTTTCTTGTTTTCCATGATTTTTCAACTGAAAATGATTTTGTGTGTTTCTTTCCCAATTGACAAGTCTCACAAACACTATTAGGAATTTCAACTATTGGTAAACCAGAAACAAACTCTTTTCTAGACAAATAATTAAGTCTAGAAAAGTAAGTGACTAAAACGCATATGCCATAACCAATTATCATCAGGAATGACAAAACTCAAGCAAGAAAACTTCTCATGTTGAATTTTTAATGGGAAAAGTCAGTTCCTGGTCATTTGTACATTTGCAACAAATATTTCATTCTTGTTAATCAGTATGCAGAATCCTTGACGAATCTGCGTGTTGTGTCCTTTTTCTCACATTTGCCTCATGCCCAATAAATTGTGATGTAAACCAAGAACATAAAATGCATTATTAATAAAATTGTGAGTGTCATCTTTCATCTTGATTTCTATCCAACCTTTTCTCATAATATTTGTATCCAAACTTTACTGATGATTTTACTGATTCATCTAGTAAAGAAAATAACTTTTTTTCCACGCATATGGTTATTACAACCAATACCTAAGTACCATGTATTTTCATCTTCAATACATAAAGTACTTGTCAACAATTAACTTTGTGGATTAGAATTATCACCAATATTTTGATACTAATTGTTAGCAACAGTTGAGTGTTGAAATTCTAGTTCATCGGCCTGGATCTATCGTCTATTACTCTGTGTCCATACTTTTCACAGTTGTAGTGGCCAAAATTGGTTCTCTTTATGAATTGTGTCCATACCTAAAGGATGGTTTGCACAATTTACCCTTAGAGGACACTATGTATATGAATTGCAAAATTGCTTAATAATAATATTAGTAATGCTAGGTGTATACCAGTTTTGCTGCTACCGTACAACCATCCTATGACGTACGTATGGTATACACAGCGGCATTGAATGCATAAACTCTTGTACACACATGCACAAACATTTTTCACATACGGAACTAAATCAGTTTGATCTGTGACACATTAAATAACAAAAAGTAACTGTTGCACTCTCCTTCCTGTTCCTCATTCACACTCTAAGTGTGTTGACTCACTCACTACCATGCACAAACATTTTAAAGTAGATGCACAAACTTTTGAACTGACGTGTACAAACTTTTCAACAAGAAAAAACAAATAATAAGACCAAATTAAAATGAAAACAAAGAATAAGATAATTTTAGTACTCATGTATACAAACTTTTGAACAAGAATGCACAAATTTTTGAACAATAAAAAATAATACGATGAGAAAGAGAATGAGTGAGAAAAGAGAAAAAAATATGTATTTAATGTGATGATAAATTAATGACAAAAGAATAACGTGCACAAACTATTTTTTTAATAATATATTATAAAATCATTTGGCTGCTCGAATGTCCAGAGAACACAGCGATGTGAATATTCTCCAAATATTTTATTGCCAACCAAAAGAGAACGTCGCCGCCATGAGCAATTACTAGTAGAAAGAAATCACATGATTCCAAGAACTTGGACTATCCATGATTCCGTGAACGAAACACTGATAACAGTTGAAAAGTAGTGTTAGGTGTGTAGCATGGTTTATTAGAACTTTGAGGCCCATTTCCTCATCTCTAGGCAGCTAGATGCAAAATATCATCATGCTTCGGCTAAATTCATTCTCCCTCAATTTCTGCCTCCATCTATTACGTCAGAATTTTTTGGGGTTCCAAAGTATAATAAATAAGTTTGGGGTTGGAAATACACATAAGTTACCCTATGTAACTAGTGGGTCTTGACATGGTGTCTGTCAAGTGAGGAACACTAACGAAATGAAAGTGTGATAATTATAAATAGTACGAGTGTGACTATGATAATTACATTTTATTTTAAAAAATGTTTAATATTATCTACATACTAATATATAAAACATTTTAAAAAATAATTGTTTTATTATCTAATTTATTTTTTCTTTTTTACCCTTACATAATTGCAATTATTCCTTTGCTTTGTATAAATTTTTTCATTTTGCATTTCACTCAAACTATTTTATCTTACATTCTTAAACAATTTCAAATTAAAACACTGGCAACCACTTGTAAATATAATTTTGGAACTCAAAAGTTATTAAATTGAATTTTTAGAGACCAAAAATGGATTACTTTTTGTATCCATGTTTTTAATAAAAAATATAGATTACTAGTCATGTTAGTTTTGTGTTTGTCAAATATTAAACATGGATAACAATATACTTTCTCTATCTACAAATAAGTATCTTTTAAAGTTTTTGCACCTTTATTAACAAATCATTAATATTGTAAAAAATTTATATCGGTTTGTCAAAATTACCTTTTTTTGTTTTCTCAAATTCTCTTGATTAAATTCTCTCTCTCCAACATCATTATTAGAAATTGAAACAATAATAATATGTGAAATAGAATATGGTAAAATTAAAAAAAAATAATACTACCTTAGAATTTTTAAATAAGACATTTATTTGTGAATGAAAGAAGTAAATGAAAGAAAGAGAATAAGGCAGTGAAACTATTAATATTTTTTAAAATAATTAAAAAAATTGAAAAAAAAAGAGGTTTTCAAAAGAAGGAAAAAATTGCAGCATAAAAACTTTTTAAAGAGTAATTTAAAAAACTTAAATTTGGATACCAAAAATAATTATTTGACATATCCCATTTATCTTTACTTCTATATAAAGCCTCTGCAGCATTTTAACTGCTTTTGGTTACATTATCAATCAATCTAAATATGTCATTAACACAAAATTACGCTTGTCTATAACTTCCATTACCCCCCCCCCCGGCCATTATCCCCTCCACTATAGGACTAATAATTCACACTTATCGCAGTTTAAACAATGGTCACATTTTCTTTTTTAATCTGTCCTTTTTAAATGACTAAATTTACAAACATGACATCATCTCTTAAAGTGGCACGTGAAATAGTTTCATTTAGGGATGATAATGGGCATTTGTGAATATGGATATATGTCCAACACTACTTATACTTGTTTAATATTTTGTTACTTGTATATGTACTCATACTCATTATAGATACCCATTCCATACTCTCAAAGATTTCCATCCATGTGGGTCATATCTGTGGGTATCTGCGAAATTTGCCAAAAATTGAAAACAAACAAAAATTATAAAAGTACGTCACAATCAAATGCAATATATTACAATACTACTACTAACAAATTGCAATCTAAATTAACAAAATACATAATAAAAAATCAATAACTTTATAGATAAATATGAATTAGGATTTTTAATTTTTATAGTTATATGGATAAAGATATTTATATAATTTTATATATTAATACGTAATTAGTGTGTATCCATAGTCGGATACCTTTTCCGTATCCACATGTTCTTGTGGGTACAAAATTTGTGAGCATATTCATACCTATAGTGAGTAATATATGTAGATATCCAGATTCGTGAGTATTTTTGTCATTTCTAATTTCATTACTTCTAGAGATTTATTGTTTGCATTGGTAGACACAAAGTGTATGCAACCCCACTAGTTAATATAGACTACTAATAATTAAGGATTACATATTATTTAGTCTCATAAAGACAATCTGATGGAATCAGTTAACTGCTCATTTTTATCGAAGGTTTTTATAGCATTTTTGAGGTACTATATGCGTATAACTTAAGGTGCATTTATTAAGTAATGTAAAATGTTAGTTAATGTAGTGATGATAAATCATGAATCGGTTTGACTAAACAACAAAGTTTTTTTTAATCAAAATAATGTTATTCCATTATTGTGATTTTTGTTAATGTTAGGTATTGTGTCACATCATTTTCACATTAACAAATTATATGACAATATAAAAAATACACAATACATATTTAATTAATAGTATGAAAAGTATTTACATTAACAATAATATATATGAAATTAAGATGGTGTATGCAATTTGACATGTCTAACATTACCTAGTAGTGATACCAATTGAATAGAGGACGCGCCAAAAGGCTCCGATCCAGCCAGTTACTTGCAAATCTGTTGTTTAAAAATTATAAAATAGCAATCATCTGATCTATTGTAGTCTCTTTTGTTTATGTATATCCCTATAAAATATTGTAATCTTTATTCAACTTGAAAGATCCAATTTGATTAGCACAGGGTGTATCTTTTATAAACTTTCAGTGCTAACCGAGAGATATATATATATATATATATATATATATATATATATATATATCAACCCAAGAAATAAAGGAAAACACTTAATGGAAGCTAGAAATGATCAAAAACAAAATCAAGCATCTTGGATTAAGTTTGGCTAGAATAATCGTCAAACTAACATTTAATTTGTTCAAATAGTTTAATATTTATTTATCTTAAGCAAGATAAACTAATGATGGAAGAGTTTTAATCTCAACTGACCCAATTCAAACAAAGCGTAAATGGAGTTCAGTTGACTTTAGATATTAACAAGTTTTATGAAAAGAAAAAATGTAGCTAGAGTTATGCATTGTCAATTTCCTCTAGTAAAAGTCAAAGGCAGATACTGGAGAACTAATAAAAATAAGAAATTAAGGATATGGTAAAATCATGTGATTTATTATTACTTAACGTATTCGAGAAGGGGGAAAATTCACCCCTTGACGTGTAAACTAGAAACCGAAAACGTGTGCATCTAATAATTAAGGTCCACGCGTTCTGGAAGGTTTAGAAACCAAAATCACCATGTGATTATTAAATAGAGAGAGAAAAAAAAAACATTCGAGTTTGAACACAAATATGAGCATCTTCATCTAACACGCAAAGGGGGAAATGGCCTTAAATTGGGCATCAACTTTAGCAACAAGAAATTAACGGTTTCTCTTTGCCTTCCTGATTTTAATGTTGGATGCTGCCGCATATGACTTTGGAGTAATTAAATCAAATTTGAGAAGGAATAGATGCTCGTGGGCTGTATCCGCCCCGAGCACTAACGGATTAAATGATTAATCATACGAGTGGACTAATACTCTTCAATTAAATTTTTGGATAAATGACATAAATCACCTTTTAATTTGTTAAGATTATACTCCATCTCAAAATTATGTGCCAAATTATATTTTATCTCGCTTTTTCTTTGTTATTGATTATTGATGATCTATTAAATTTCTATTTTCATTTCTTTTGCCCATGTTTTCTGTTTTGTTAGTAAAAATAGTGAAAATATTAAAATTTTATTTTTTATTTTTATTTTTTGTATTCATTATTTTTTTTTACAAAATTTGAAAATTAAAAACAATAGTTTATTATTCTCGCTATTTCATTATTTCTTTCACAAACTTTAAAAATAGAAAATACATTAAGTGAAAATAGAAATCAAACATACCATTAGTCACAATGACAAACTGAGATGAAGTGTAATTTTGTATATAGTTTGAGGTGGAGTGCAATTTTAATAAACCCCAAGAGAGATTTATACAATTTATCCTAATTTTATTTTTTGTCAAACAAATAATCTTCAATTAGTTCAAACTTAATCAATGTGATTCATACTTAAAATGATGCTAGAAGGGTAGGCAACATACCCAAGCACAAACACACACCAACAAGAAGACAACCCTTACGCAAATATCATGAGCAAACTTTAAATTCTCAGAAGACCGAATCTATATTATCGACATAATAGCTGTTGTTAAGTATAAAGCGGTAATTCGGTAAGATTTCATTATATGAGTATAAAAATAAGTTTTATATTATTAGTATGTATACAAAAGTTAATTTTTCTTTTTTAATATTTAGAGTAGGAATAAGACTAAGAACCTCTTGCATCTTGTAGTAGTTACTATATGGTAAGTAATTGACACGTACAAAGTAACACTTCAAGAAACTCCAATTCTTTGTTTCTACATCACACACATGTAAAACGGAATTTCAATTCTACTTCTTAACTCATGGACACAAGTTAAATGTACCAAACTGCTCCTTCCTTCTTATGAGACTTTGGCTTTTAGCAATCTTAGGACCATTTTGGAAATACGAGATAAAATTAGAGTCTACGTTCATATCTAAAACAATTAAATAAGAAAATATTAATATTCTCTTCCACTTAGAATAAATGTGTATTTGACCATTCTAATACCATATATCTTGACTTAATATATCTAGATATAATACATATATAAATATATTGAGTATTCAAAATACATCAAAACAATCGAATAAATATTTATCTTAAAAGAGAAAATATATATGAAATATGTTTGGTGCAAAGTAAAAATAAAGAAAAAAGTTTTCATGAATAAGATTTATACATAAATCTCACCTCACCTATAAAAACTTATTCTCCATCTTTACTGACATACCAAACATGCCTTAAACAATAACAATGAGAAGGCAAGTGATTTGCACGTGTCATTCCCATCAGTCTCCGTTGGATAATCACAATGAGTAGAAGGCCCAAAAGTTCATTCTTATCTAAAACCACACAAGAAATATATTCCTCATCACCTATACTCTCTGCTACTCAATGTTTGTCATCTACGCCCATTCCAAATTCTAATTATTACCATAAATAAACTCCTTTTTATATGTGAGGAGAAAAGGTGAAAAAGTCCCTTTTAAATATACTAATGACACACGTTAATACAAAAATGCTGATAGCCCTAAGTAGATGGTGTATAAAAGTTTGACGGAGACTAGTATCAATTTAATTTAGAGAAATGTTTGGGAACAGTAATTTTTAACTTAACCTACTTATTCTCCTATCAATTATATACATCTAGTTATCAAAATTTGAATTCATCTTATTAATTTTAATTTTAAAATTTGAAAAGTGTATATATGAAATGAGTAGAAAAATACTATTCAATAAAGTAAAATTCTTTGTACACTTTGATTGTAGTGGGAGAAAAAAGAGGTAACGTGTACTTTTGTGTCCAATCTTATATGTCATTTTTGATAATGCACACAAATTAATAAAGCAATTAATTTGTATATACTTTAAAAAACATTAAATACTTATACTAAATTACTCTTATGAAAAAAGTGTAATGCAATTATTACAATAGTAAAAAGTTCATAATAAATAGGAGTATAATTAAAAATATAATTAATAATGTTTTCTTAATCTAATCAAATGATAATTAATTTTGGACAAAATTTTCAGTAAAAAATAGTATATAAAAGTGGATGGTGATAATAGCTACTTACATGCGTGAAGGGGAATGACAAATTGTGATTTTTTTTAGATGACTTCAATTGGGTTTGGAGCTTGCAATGGAGAATAAGGTTGTTCAACCAACAGGGGTTGGTCCAAGTGGTAAGCGGCTTGATGTCGCTTAAGCAAGGTCCCGACTTTGTGTACGTAGTTATCCCCGCTGAGAGATTCACCCGCCATAGCCAGGTGCGCGACCCGGATCGACCCGGATTAGTCAAGGCCAAACCTTGGATATCGAGCAGGCAACCTTAAAAAAAAAAAGGTTGTTCCGATGGGAGCAAGGAATGCTTGATGAGATGCAGAATATCCTAAACAACACAAGTCTAAATATCAATAAGGAAGAGTGTCTAAAGTGGCAATATGACAGTAAAGGAGTATTCTCTGTTAAATTTTTTCTACTCATCGTTGGCAAACTACAAACTTAGGAACAAGAGGTTAGTATTTTTAGTTTTGTTGCTGCTGTTTGGAAGTAGGGATGTCAAAAATTCCCACTAGGCAGGGACCTCGTGGGAATTCTCTGAACGGGTACCCGCGGGGCAGAGAATTTTTTCCTTGTGGAGGGTAGGGGCAAAAGTCTCCCTTAGATATATTTGGAGACGGGGACAAGGATTACATTCCTTACCTCGCAAGGACCTCGTTTATATGAAAAATAAAAAATACCCTTAATTAATATTTCAAAAGTCTATTTATACATGTTTTTTTTATGCATTTTACACTCAATTTAATAAAAATATGCGCTTCCCCAATCCCCATCCCCAGGTGTTTGTTGGATATGAGCATGGTCTTGAGCATGATTTTGGTGAGAAGGGAAATGCGTGATGGTGATACTGGGTACTCGTAGTCCTTTGTTTGATACATGTGTGCTTGTATCGGAGGTTACTTAGTCTCCTAAGAGTGACATGATTATTTTGCTTTGAGTGTTTCTAGTTGGGTAATTTTGTATAAAGTTTTCAACCACATTCTTTGGGTTGTTATAAACACAAGCTTTTGTATTGTATGGATATCTTAATTTTGAAGGGTTAATGCGATTTGTCCCCTCCTAAAACAGTAAGGGGTTTATTCCACCAATTTTTCTAAGGTTTTAACGCATCTTTCTTTACTTTTTTTAAATATTTTCTCTGCGTGGCTAGAGATTTTTTGTAATAGTAATTTCTACCCTTATTCAATTTTTAAGTAATAAAATCGGATGTCAACTTATCTCTAAAAAAAAAAAATGCGTGATGGGGAATGAATATGGTACTTCAGTTGTTGTGAGTATACAGTGTTGCAAAACACTGCTGAAACAGTAAACACCGTCAACAACAACAACAACAACACAAAAACAGGAACATGCGTGCAAGTGGGTTTCAAAACTGGAACCTCAAAAACGTACAGGGCACTGCCACCCAGGACTTGCCTAACCCAATCACGCGGTTCTGCTGACCCCATCATTACACATCCACCCATTCTTTTTTTTTTTTTTTTTTCTTTTTTCCTTTTCAAATCTCAGCATTTAATTTGCATTCAAGCTAGTTTTATTTAATCGGAACCGACTTGACTATACTTTTTTGGAAGTCAAAAAATTTATTACTTTGCAAGAAGTATTCAATTACTTTGAACAAACATTACTCCACAGACCACAGCACCCATTCTAGATCAAGTCAATTATTCCATGCATTAACTAACCAAAAATTAAATTCATCTTCAACTGAAAAAACACATAAATAACCATAAAAATAAATCTCATGATTAAAGATATATTTATTTCAGTAAAATTAAATTCTTAAAAAGATTAGTCTCTATTTTTTACCAACAGTGAATACCTTTGGTAAAAAGAAGGAAAAAAACACAAATAAATAAATAAACTAATAAATTAAATTGAATTTACCACCGTCAAAATTACAAATGTTAAACCATAAGAACAGTGGCCACAAAAAGGACTCAAACTAATACTACTATTCACATCACCAATTAAATCTCAAAATTTCTCAAAAAAAAAAATAACCATAATTAAAATAAAAAATAAAAAAACACTCATACCAATTTTGATGTATATCTCTATTATCTCTCTCTCACTAATTTCAAAACCAATGAAATCTTCAATTAATTTTTTCAAATCCAATTTGTCAATTCCACTGATGAATTTGAGGGATTTCGATCTTGGGCGTCACAAAAAGGCGCGGCTTCTTTATCACTGGGTGAGGGCTCTCCACCTCCTCCTCTCGAGAGAGATCCGGAAAAGCCGGTACGTTAAGGTCGAAGTCGCGGCGGTTGTGGCTGGCGACGGTGTGCATGGACCCCACGCCTTCCTCCGCCGTGACTCCGCCGGCAGAGCTACCCGCGGCACCGCCGTCATAGTGGCATCTCTTGTGTCCGCCCAGGGCCTGTCCGGTGGAGAAGGACTTGTGACATATGGAGCACTCGTGCGCCCTGCCGCCGGCGGAAGTGGTGGCGGAGCTGGTTGTGGCGGCGGAGGAGGCGGTGTGATCTTCGCCGGAGCCTTTCCGGTGACTCGCCTTGTGTCCGCCGAGGGCCTGGTAAGACGGAAAGGCCTTGTCGCAGACAGAGCATTTGTAGGTGAGTTTAGCGAGGGTTTGTTGGTGTTGTTGCGGCGGCAGTAGAGGAGGAGGGGTTGCGGTGGAGGTGGCAGCGCCGCCGCGAGCGAGCATGATGAGGCAGAGGGCGAGGTACTCTTCCTCGGAAGGATGTTCCAAGCGAGGAAGATTGGATCCACGCCTGGAACGCTTCCTCTTAGCCCATGGCTCATCGAAGGCGAAGGAGGTGGTGGCGGTTGCCGCGGTGGGTGAATTGAGAGCTTCCAAAGCCATTTGACTCAATCAGGGAATTTCAGATACTAGTGATTTAAGAACCGAAAGAGAGGACAGAAACCAATATAGAGAGGAGTGTGAATAAGAAGAGGAAACAAGTTCTTAGTGTTTGAGAGGATTTGTGTGTATTTGAGTTAATGTGAAGATGGGAGTGAGAGTGGAGTGTGTGGGGTGGGGGTTTATATATAAGGATTTGATAGAGAGAGAGAGAGAGGAGGGGAAGTTGCGTGACAAGTGGTGAGAAAATAAGAGGGGTTGCGCAGGCTATTAATACCAACTACTACTAGGATTTACTACTATTTTGTTTGTATGATTGACATTGTTTTATATTATTATTATTATGTAATTTAATTGAGAGAATTAAAGAATGAGGATACAGGTGGAGTGAAGTGGAAGCACGTTTTTTAGTTGCTGTGTAAGGAGGGGAGTTTCTTGGCGGCCACGAATGACTGGCCTCAGGTTAAGTTTGGGTCAATCAAAGAGTCATTCTATTTTTGAGACTTTTTATTTTGCTATGCATGTATCTATACATTTACGCTCCATGATAATATGCGGATTTATTTTTCGGTATTAGGTCCCTCTTTTTTTTTTTTTTCCTTTGAAAGATATTACTATTTATTTATTTATTCAACAATAAATGGATAAAAAAACACAAATATATAATTTAATTTCAACATAACATTACTATGATTTTTTTTAAAAAAAAATTTATAAACATTTAATTATATAAGTCACATATATAAATAATAAAATGATACAGTAAATACTTTTATATAAATAATGTATTAAAATTAGTCTCATAAATATAGATTAACACACAACTTGTATTTGGTAATTTTTTCATAGACTTTGTGTCCTTTGACCAACTTTAAAATAAAGAGTAATTTGTTTTCTATTAATTAAATGAATCAATATAAATGCACGTATTTATAATATAAACAATTATTATTAATATTAAAAACGTAAAAAAAATGGGAATTAATAGGCACAATCCATCCACTAGCTTATTTATTATTTTAATTTTTAACGAAAGGAGTGAGAGTGGGAGAAGTACTGGAGAAGGGACTGAGAAGGGATGGTGGAATCTGGAGGGAAGACCAGTTCGAAGTTCAAAGTCAAAATCAAAATCCACACGTAATAGTACAATAGAAAGGTTCTTGTTTTATTATTCTTAAGTTTCTAGTACTAGTGTTCTTTTTTGGGGTCCAAAATTAAAGATCTGCGCGGATTGCACAGCAGCCGGCAACTTTGGTTAATTATGGCATCCAACGACTGACTTTCCCTTGTCAACATCTTTCGGTAACCACGGGCCGACCTCTAGAACTACCCCTTTATAGTCTACTACAATTTTGAAAGTCAGTGTTTTTTGCTTTTCTTAATACTTAAAAAGTGGTAAAGAGTTCAGACCCTTTGTTTAACTATTCATCTTAAATTCGATTCTGAAAATAGAATAATATGGATCGGGAAGGGGTTTTTTTACCTATATATTGCCCCTTTCACTTTTATTTGCGAAAATGTGGTCCTGAGAGAAATATTACGGATATGTGGGAGCTGGGGCTAAAATCGGCTGTCCCTGGGCCGATTTCAGCCCCTTTAATTTATTTTTTTTTTTAGTTGGGGCTGAAATCGGCGATCCCTGGGCCGATTTCAGCCCCTTTAATTTTATTTTTTTTTTGGTTGCCCTGAAATCGGCCAATGCTCAGCCGATTTCAGCCCCTCCCCCCATACATTGGTAATTTATCTGGACAGCCCATATTTTCGTATTTCACCCATATAAATCCCATAAACATGTATTTGCCCCTCGGGAAGGGTTGCTTCTTTTTTCAATTTTTTTGAACTGAAAATAATCAATAGGTAAAAGGTCGAATAAATAATGGTGGTTAAAAAAAATTAATTTGACAAAGAGAAGTTCAGCTTAAAAATATGTTTATAGATCCCTCGCTAAAGGAATAGTTACTTGATTATCAAATTTAAGTCGTAAGGTTGTATACGAGCGCAAACAACAAGAATCAAATCACATTATCAAAAATTACATTCATAGGAATGCAATAATCTAAAAATGTCATTTCTAAGTATCTTAAAAAATTTATTTTGTTTCATAATTAAAAATTTTAAATATCTTTTTAAAATTTCAATAATAACTTATTAACATATTTAGTTGGTAATATATATTTCTAAAAATGTATATAATAATTTTCAAAATACCTTTAAAAATTTTAATTATATTTTTATTTTATTTTTAAACTCGAGAATAAAATATTCTCAAGTACTTATTAAAAAAATAAGTAAACATATCTCAAAACAAATTACAAATTTCAAATTATGATTTGAAGGAGATTAATTAAGTTTCAATATGTCCACTAAAATTGTGTTAAGCAACTTAAGCCTTTTTTTTTAATCTTAAATAATTATTTCAGAAAAATTATTTTAGTTTTCCATTTTGATAAACCACTGTTTGCAAATCTATATACCAAACACGTTATGTCTCTACTTTTTTTTTTTTTTATGGTAAGTAAGTAATGCATTTCATGAAAAGAAACAAGCCTCACAGACTAAGTAACACAGTACACCAAAGTAACCACCTAATGGGAAGATCGTCAAGTTAACTGACCCCTTAACACCTTTCTAACCTAACAAGCCAGCAAAATACAACAAAGAACCATCTAACGACAATTCTATGTGGCTAACTGAACATCTTACCACCATATTCTATTAACTTGGTATGCTAGCTACCTAACTTGAATACCCCCAACCGGCACCCGGAAAACACATGAGCCCTCCAAGCCACCAGAACAACCTAGCACGACCCTGATAGGCCCGAGAAAAATTGGTGAGACAACCTCAGGTTGAAAAAATGAAAATTCCACCAAACACGAATTAACGCAAAACCCCAAAAAAAAGAAAAAAACCAAGGCCGCAAGATAAGCCCCTTACAAATTTATCGGAGACAAATCAAAATCAATATGCATCAGAGTAGTCACCTTTCCTTTGTTATGGAAGGCTGTTCAAGCTTTGGAGATTGTAGAGAAATCTCTGACCACTAAAACCACTTTGGCAAACACCGCCCCACGAACAGCATTCAAACAAATTAATTCACCATACCACTTTCTATCGGAGAACTTCATCTTTATACCTCTTCAATCGCAAATTCATATATATTTATAGCAAGACCATGAAGCTTGGACATGGCAGCCCGTGATGCCCGATTTCATGTTTTATGTCATGTAGATTAGGGCAAGACTGTAAAGCCAGACATTTTAGGTACAACTAAACCGTAATGCTCTGAACGTCTATCTAGAGAACTCCCTACTTGCTCATGTTCTTAAATATTTTTGTTGTTGTTATTATTATTATTATTATATGAATGTTTTCACGATTGTTGTATATCATGTACTGCATTTGCATACCATGGTTACGAACTGTTCCATGTTGTCGTGGGGTCTGTCATTCACTAAGCGATGACTCACCCCTCATCAACCCTTTTTTAGATATCACTGACAAAGACACGTTGTTCGTTCAGTAGATCTCAACAGTTTGGTCTCTTGGTGAACTTTATATTGCTGTGAAGTATTTTCTTCAGTTTATTTTCAGTATTAGGATAGTTTATATTCATGTCAGTCTATAGAGTGCTCTAGTGGACTACAAGCAGGGTGTAATGTATTTTGGATTATTTAATTACGTATCTTGTGAAGGATTTTAATTTGTCATATTATGATGTTTATTTTTATTTAAAAAGGTTTCCTCTATATTTATTTATTTATAAGACTACGTGTTTTTCATGATTAGCACGTATAAGAGGCTTTCATAAGGGAATTAGTTCCTTGTGTGCTGGTAGTGATTTCTAGGGTCGTCACATAGGATCTAGATCAAGTTCAACTAAACCGTCAGAACATGATGACTCTAATTTTTCTGCCTTGTTAATATCTTCAATGGTTTGGTCCTCCATGAAAACAACATCACAGCTTCTAACAAGCTTCTTTTTAATAGGATCATAAAATCTATCGCCAAATTCATCATGACCATAACCAATGAAAATGCACTTCCTTGTCATGACATCTAACTTGGACCTTTCATCCTTCAACACATGAACAAATGCTTTGCACCCAAAAACACACAAGTGATCATACGAGACATCCTTCCCATACCACACTATGTCGGGAATATCTATCTACAAAGCAATAACAATAGATAAAGTAATAACACGTGCAACAGTATTTAAAGCCTCAGCCCAAAAAGATCCAGGTAACTTAGCTTCAGAAAGTACATATATGACTTTTTGTTTCAATGTCTTGTTTAGGGTTGTACATCGGTCGGGGTTGGGCCGGATTTGCCTTTACCCAAACCCGACCCTATATTTGGACCGGACTAATTTTGAAGACTCAAACCTGACCCTAGACCCGAATAGACCCAATCATCTTTGGGCCGAGTTAAAATCCAGGGTTTGGACCGGGCCTAAAACGGGCCAATGCTATCTCAAACTAAAAAATAAAAAATGATGTCCACTAAAAAAATGAAGTTGAAAAAATTGCAAACCAACTATTTCATTTCTCATTTTGCTTCATATTTGAATAAGCATCATAGTTCATAACTAAACAACCATTAATTTCAAACACAACAATAAAATGACATAAAATTTCTAATCTTAGCATTCCCATGCAAACTTCCATAGTTTTAGTGCACAACACAAACAACAAAAAAATAATGGGTGCACTCATTCAGATGCATAAACTAAGAAAAATGCAGCAATACATACTTCATGTGCTAGGTTTCTATTTTCTACACACCAAAATAGACATATGGTTTAAATACAATAGATTATCCAAAAAATGTTGCACCATAAAATGTACATGAGCCGGGTTTGGCCAAGTTTGCCTTTACCCGAACCTGACCATATATTTGGACCGGACCAATTTTAAAGACTCAAACCCAGCCCTAAACTTGAATAGACCCAATCATCTTTGGGGCAAATGCTTCGGGCTGGTCTGGGTTAGCGGGTCGGACCGAGTTTTGTACACCCCTAGTCGTGTTCATCCTTTCGGCCAAGCCATTGAGCTGAGAAGTCTTGGGAGACGTCTGCTAGAGTCGAATACTTTTTTGTTTGCAGTATTCGGGTCCATAACACTTGCCACCATTATCGGTGTGAATACATTTAAGTTTTCTTCCCTGTCTCTCTCTCTCTCTCAATGGAAGCTTGAAATTATTTAAAGATACCAAGTACCTGGTCTTTAGTCTTCAAAGAATAAACCCGGAGTTTTCTTGAATGATCATTAATAAACATAACAAAGTAATGAGCACTGCCAAAAATTTTAATCTTCATAGGAACACAGAGATCTAAATGCACCAACTCAAGCACGTCTGATTTTCTAGAAGGAGGATGGCTCTTAAAGGAGACTATGTTTTATTTCCCGACCAAGCAGTGAGCACAATTTTCCAATTTCCCACTCTTCAAATCTGTAAGAAAATTCTTCTTGGCCAAACAGTTCAACTACTTTTCACTGATGTGGCTAAGACTCTTATGCCATAATTCTGATGAACTTTCAGAATCAACAAAATTTACAGCATCGACAAAATAGTAGCTTTCATCAGTACAAATCAAAAAATTTCTTACCATGTGCCACAACCAAAGAACCCTTAGTAAGCTTCCATTGCCCATTACCAAATGTATTAAAATAGTCATCGTCATCAAGACCACTAGCATAAATCATATATAAGCAAATGCCTAGTGCGTGCCTGACATTATTCAAAATTAATTTTGTTCCATTGTTGGTTTCCAAGCAAATGGTACCAATGCCAATAACCTTTGATGTATTATTATTTCCCATCTTCAACACACCAAAATTACTTGGAGTATAGGAAGAGAAAAAAAAAATCCTTTCTTGAAGCCATATGAAAACTTGCACTGCTATCAACAACCCAATTATAATCGTCACAGACAACATTGACTATATTCTGATAAAAAATAATCAATAGATCTCCATCAGTAGCGGTAGCAACACGATCATCATTATCATCATTCTTCTTTTCTCTATTATCTTTGTTATCATTTTTTTCATTCTTCAACTCACGAAAAAACTTCTTTGTATGGCCCTTTCTACCACAGTGATCACGCTCAAAATTTCTGTACTTGAACTTCAATTTGATTCTATGCTTACTTGTACCTTGTTGACATCTTCCCTTATCTTTGTCTATGCTTCTCCCCTTGTCTTCAGTAACCAAAACCTCTGATTGTGTAGAGGATGCCTACAAGGTTTGCCTTCTGACTTCTTCATTAAGAATAATAGTTTTAATCATATTCATAATCACAACACCGCTAGGAGAAGAATTAGTTAAAGTAACACAAAGACTTTCCCAAGAATCAGGTAGAGTATTAAGCAACCAAAACCCCATTACTTCATCTTCAAATTTAATACTCATGCCAGAAAATTGATCAAAATAACCTTGAAAATCACTCAAGTGATCAGAAATAGAAGTACCTTCTTTATGCTTCAAATTCATAGCTTGCTTCAACAGTTAACTATTCAAATAGCTCAGAATCCATCCTTCCATGAACACACGAAACATACTGAAATCAACTGGCATCTTGTGCGTGAGAAATTGGACATAGACCTAATCAAACTTGTCTCAGTTTCTAGCTCAATGCAGCACGCAGACATACTCACGAAAGCACTCCTTGTTGGTCCATTCTCCTCCATTCTTTCCAAGCTAAGCATGATAGACATTCATGCTCCAGCTTGCGGGGGGGTTTAACCAGGGGACTCCATTGAGTCCACAAGATGCACCATCGAAGCCGCAGATACAGGAGAGAAAGCGCACACAAACAGACATGTTAGTTAATGGTAGCAACTTTGATTTTAGTAAGTGAGCACTGTAGCTCGAGTCTCTTTAATTCTGTTACAATCTAGGAAAGCCATAAATAGATTCCGATACAGATGTACATAAGTGAATCAATGCTCTCAACTAACACTTGAGTTGATTCATAATAACAAAATGCAAGTTCAGTTCTATCTTGTTCATACAACTTTCAGCTCCAATTCTTCACATTTAATATTATGGATATTACGACGAAACTATTAATTAATATGTTAAATTCGAAGAAACACAAATGCAACGTTTTATTTTCCTCTTACTGGCGAAAAATTCGTCCATCATTTATATGAAGCAAAACACAATAATTTCATTTTCTTGATTTCTTAATAAGTTCTTTGTAAGCACACTTATTAGTAAAAATCCTTTGTGTTTTATCCTAACCCAGCTCTGTACTCTCCTAAAATAATTTTAAACTTGCTTTATTTTTCAATAAATCTTGCAACCAACTTAGATATGTAACCATCATATAATTATTTAGTAGCCCGAACAAGCAAAGCTTAAGTCATTGCTTACTTATTTTTGGTTGGTGGTTACTTAATTTATGTTCAACGCCTAGCAGCCGAAACATAATCATGCTTCTATTAATTAATCTATAATAATAACACATGCTTTTCCACGCTACCAAAAAAAACAAATAATATAATAAAACTGTTAGCTTCAATATTTAAAACAATCAAATAAACTTATACAAGCAAATGAAAAACACGTGGATCTCTTTGCATAGACTTTCAGGTTGCTAATTAATGGACGGTTCAATTTAAATTAAGTTTAAACTTTGCAAAACACGTTTAAAATTGTAATGAATTTTCAGTTAAAACAACATATCGACAAATTAAAAAAATCTCTGGCTGTCGGGCCATTTCACACATTTAAATGCTTATTGAAAAGGAAAAATTCATTAATAAAAATATTTAAAAAGAGAAAAATAAATAAAGCAGAGAAGGAGAAAAGAAAATTTAAGGGTCAAGGAAAATCGAATATGCTTGAGATTTGATGGTATATGATGCTTTCTTTTAGTAATTAGAAGGTAGAAAAAGCCAAAAAGGTTTTGATTGGTGGTGTTGTTGCATTAGACACAGGTTGAAGGCTAAGCAAAGTGTGTTTATAAGTGGAATGGAAAGTGGCATATATGCTGTCGCCTCTGCTATGCTTTGCAAGCTTTATTAGTAGTACGTTTCAAAAGGGTTTTGCTTGAAAGCTTCAAAATCAATTTATATTATATTGAGATATGTGTAATATATTTCTATTTGTTTCCTTCTTCTGAATGCTTGTTAATGATTTGAACAAGTCCCTTATGAGTATACTAGAAAGCCATTATTTTAATATAAGAAATCTCCTAAAAAATTACTTGTATTATTTAAAACACATTTAATCAGAATACACATATATAGGGTGTGTCTGGGTTATAATTTATAAATTATGATTTGATAATGGAAAAAGTAATTTTTTACACTTTTGCTCAAAATCATGTTTTAATATTAGAGTTTAATTATTACCTAATGGCTCTATTCTTCAAGATTTTAATAGTGCTGCGTGTCGAGAAATATTGAGGGATCATGATAGCAGATTTATGACAGTTTTCTCGATCAAATTGGGAAGTTGCTTTATTATTGTGGTCCAAATTTGGGGTGTCCTTATTGGCATGCGCTTGGAGATGGAGAGCAGTATCAGAAACTTCATTGTGGAAGTGGATCTCAAGGTTGTTTTTATAATTAATGGATAATGATGTTAAAGATTGTTATTCAAGCAAGTTGTTAATTCAAGCGATCCATAGCTTAAAGTGGAGTGTCAAGTTCGACACATTCTTTTTTTACACACATCTTAAAGTGGAGTTTTGTTATGGACTATACCTATATACATACATTAGGTTTAATGGGTTTAGGTAAGAGTCCAAAACCACATCATATCCTTTCATGTACGTGGACACTTAGACACCATAAGACAACTTTCTAACTCTAATCTTAATATTTAGAATTCTCACTAATTTGAGCATCGGAGTGTCTGTAAACACCCACTTTGTCGCTCTCTGCCATTCTGGAGCAAAGAAGGAGGAAGCCGTGCCGTTGCTCAACCTTCCCAATCTTCTCTCCATCAATCTCACTGATCAGATATCCAAAACCCTATAACGTTACTTGGTAACAAGTTCCAACACATCTTAAGGAAGGCAAATAACTGCGCAAATTTACTAGCTAGACAGGGTTATAGTATTCCTTCAAGGAAAACGGTTTTTCATTTTATTTTATGCCTTCTGTAAATTCTCCTGCTTTTGTTTCTTTTCCTAACTTTGTGGGGACCTTAATTTCTCCTGCCTTTGGCCCGTTGATTATAAGAAAAGAAAAGTTTAATTATTAGCTGAGGTGTATGACTTAGAGGTAAGAAAGTTAATCTACCACAGCGTGGTGAATCAAATGGTTTGAATTTTAATTCAAAAGACCCACATATAATAATATATAATTAAATAACCGTGTAAAACTCTTTTATGCTAAAATGCATAACAGTTAAACTCTTAATATTAAAAATTCTTGCTAAAATATAATTCAATGGAAATTTACCAAATATTATAAATGAATTGAAACTCAATCATGTATAAACTTCAAGCAATTATATTGTGAATGCTAAAATTCAATCATGCTATCATGATGTTAGTGCATTTAGGGAGCATTAATTAGTTAATTAATTTTATATGCCACTTGAGGGAGGCTGGTTGAGGAGAGTATCTACTGCCTTACATATGACGACTAACATTGGTTCATCTCCCAATTGCTATTTTGATTTCTTGACTAGAAAAAAAATATAATAAAACACAAGATGTGACCTCATCAATTGGCCACATTCAGGTTACTTTAAGTGACAAAAAGCAATTGCAAATTGCAACAAGTAGGGGTGGGAAAGGGGCATGTTCATTTATGGGGAGTGGATTTTCGGACTTTTGGGGAGGGGGTAGGGACATTCATGACGCATTTTGAAACCGTCATAAAAGGCCCCAAAATATGGCTACAATTTTGTTGGAATGAGTTCCCTCACTCACATGGGTTAATGGATCTGGTGACGTTCAAAGAAGCCCACACAACTAACTTGGTGACGTTAGGTTATTATTGATCAGCATGGCCCAAATACTTAGCTGGCCTTCCTCTTTTTGAATGGATTTTCATTTTCTCTTCTAATTTTGTGACATGGAAATCGACTACATAGCATACACACTCTCTTTAGAATAGAGATTTTATTTATTTATTTATTTAAGGTGTCACATGGTGGAAGTACATACACTATTTTTTCTTAACCATGTGATATGAGTTCAATATTTATTTATAAGAATGAAAAAAAATTTGTGACCAGTAATTTACCACTTCGTGTAAGTTTAGTTACTGTAAAAAAAATTAATCATTGTTATCGATGATGGATATCTTTTATTAAAGAAAAAAGAATATTTTTTTTTTTATCTTTAAGGAAAAAATTCTCTTAGAATATTTAAAAACTAAGTTTATTTGATTTAAGAATTAACTATGAAAATATTTGATTCATATATCAATTTTGTATTCTTTGTTTTTTTTTTCAAATTATTTTTACACCATTAAATGTGAATTTAATTACTTCAAATAGATACGGAGTCCTCTCACAAAAGGACCTGGCTTCCGATTATTTTTTACCTAATTCTTTAGGCCCTAACCCAGTTTAGTAATATGACCCAATTAATTACTGATCATGCGAGGCATCTTGCCTTTTCCGCCATATTTGTTCTCTGAAGATTTTGGTCATCATCCTCGTCTATTCAAGAAAAAAATCTACGTATCCAGAGCCTTAAATAGGCAATTACTACACACACAAAAAAAATGCAGATTAGTGGCAACATTTAGCGAGGGGAAATTTGGTTAGCGAGGAAATAGCAGCAAGCAAAATATAAATCCGTAACATACTTAAAAAAATGAGGAGCACTAATTAGTGATGACATTATTCTTCGAAACATGTATTTGTAGCTAAAGCATTTAGCCAGAGAAAAATCTCTCACTAACTCTCAACATCTATCACAAATCTCTTCAACTAAAATAAACCATCTTGTCCCGTTTTAGAATGGAATTAATCTCTCATTAGTCCCTCACTGAACTTTTAACTTTTTTTACTTTACCTTTTAACAAGAGAGTATTTTCTTATGACTCTCTTATAAACTCTCGACATAATTTAGCGATGTAATATTCTCTCTCTAATTCTTTGCAAAACTTTTAATCTAAACTAAATTATTCCCTCCTCTCTTAGTGAGGATAAATCCCTCACAAAAAAATTTAACCTTACTCGACACTAAATGTTATTGTAATAGACATTTATATCTAATTAGAAAAAGGAAAAGTTATAAAGTTTATTTGATTTGTAATCCTTTTAGATAACAAAATAATATCAGTAATTGTTGAAATCTTATAGTAAAGATAATTCGATATGTTCATAATCTTTCTGCTGCTTCTTTTTCTTTTGTTGATATTTTATAACTATCCCTTTGAAGCTTTTATTTTATTTTTATTTCTATTCAAAGCTTTCTGTCATCACAAATTTAAAATTGTTATTAACTATTTTTTTAAAATCAGACTTGGGTTTTGAAATCTAAGCTTTTTGTACAGTTACTTAGTTTAATGCTAAAACTTGTTCTTTTATTATTTTTATTTTTGGTTATTTTATAATATCGTAACTAGGAGTTTGTAAGAACCTTTGCTCCTCTTATCTGCAGGGAGGGTTGAGTTAATCTCTAATTATAAAAATAAATAGTGCAAGTTTGGGTTCCACACCGAGTAACATGGGAAAGGGAAGCCAAATGTTTTGGCTATAAAAGGGAGTGCTTCAACGTCCCATTGCAGTAGTGCAAGGCCCAATCGCTTACAACGGTACTAAGTCAACTTTATAGTCAGGCCTACAAGGCGTCCATTTTTTTGCTTTTCAATTTTCCCCCCTTCTAAATGAACCTGTCAACCATGTTTATTTATCGTATTAGCGTTGGATTAATTACAAGTTAATGATGAATTTGCGATAAATGTTATAACGGATTAGCTATAACATAATTCTTTGTTAATTTGCAATAAATTAAGAAATTATGTCCATCATATTGATTAATAGTTTCATCGCTAAAATAAATCAATGACAAATTAGCAACTATTTTTTTTTCCAAGTTAATCAGAGACATGTAAGCAGTAACTGCAAAATTGGTCACTAATCATTTTTTAACTCCTCACCGATACTTTTTAGCTAGGAATTAATGACCAATTTTGTCAGTTATATTAAAAAAAATCCTTGTAGTGATGTCACCATAAATAGGGGACAAAATTATCATTCCCACTCTCTCTTTTGCTTTATTTTATTTATGATTAGTTTTATTTAAAAAGGTTTTCTTTTTTATTTGTTTATAAGAGCGGGATGTTTTCACTATTAGCATGTTAGGAGGCTGAATTAGTCCCTTACATGTCGGTGACGATTTCTGGAATTGTCACAAATAAAGAGGTTGGGTTAAAATAATTACCTCTTAGTCATATTTATTTATCAAACTTGTCCTTTGTTAATTGTTATGTAACAACTCATTTGATTTTCTATGAGAACAATTTTTATTAAATATTGTACAATATTTTGACATTCCAATTCCATTTTCAAAATTTTATTTGGTGGCTCTCGGGACACCCCATTTATTTCTCTATAAACCTTCTGGTCTTTAACGGTTTTTCTATTCACAAATTTAGTCTCTGCCAATAAATCTTTGTTATGATTATGATAGTAACGCGTGGTGTAATGTTTTTTAATACATTATTATCCATTTCTCTTGTTATTCCAAAATATTCTTTTTCCTCTTTAGCTTTGTTATTATTATCATTTTTCTGTACAGCTCATTTTTCGTTTACTTTTTGAATTAACAACATGCACTTTTGTCTGCAAAAGTTTGAATTAAGTGTATTTAATACTCATTATTTGTCTATTTTAATTGTTTAAATAACATATCTTCACTAAAACTATGAGATTTGTTTTAATATAGAGAATTTTAGATATTAAAAAGTCCCCTGCTTGTGACTTTATGTACACATTAAATATTAGATACGTGAACATATTAATGAACCGACCATGTGAGTTGATTTGAGTGATGCTTTCTAAAATACGGACAGATAATTAAGATGACAAACCTCATAGTCAAATTACACGTACATTAGTTAAGTGTAATTAATGTTTCTCCATCATTTTTCATTTGCTATCGAGGAAAACGGGTTTGGACTATGATAATATAATCGACCTGCCGTGTATATGATTTTTTTTTTTACTAAGATATTAGGAGATTTTTTTATCTATTCGATCACTCAAACTCAGGTTTCTTCTTTCACCAACAACAACCACTAAACTATAAACTCAACTGTGTATATGTATTTTTATTTGGTAAAACCACAATTATCCTTCAACCAAAAGCTATTGGGACATAACTTTCCGAATAATGGTTTTTTATATTGAGCTAGGATTCAAATTCGAGATCATTGATTTAGGGGAGCAGAGATCTAGCTAGAAACTCTAATAGACCTTGTGTTGCTACCATATGTGTATATAAGGTTGTGTTTGGTTATTAAGGATACAAAACTAAAATATAGAGACATAAAAAGTAAGTCTTTTATTCAGTCTTGTATTCTATTTGGTGATGATGTATGTTAAGAATAATAGAATATATTATGTTTGATTTGATTTGATTGATTTGATCTTATAAGATCTCGTAATTGATTGTGATTTATTTTTTGGTCGTTGAGTTTTGGTCGTTGGATTTTCAGCCTATATATAGGCTCACTCTCTATTGTAAATTAGTATTTGAGATATATAATCATATTTTCTGCTAACATGGTATCAGAGTCATGGTACCCTCCGTGAACCCCATCTCTCTCTCCAGACAAGACCTCTCTCTGCCTCTGCCATCTCTCTCTAGCCATGGCTCCCTCCTCCAATCTCCGATTCCTCATCTTTCTCCAGCTTCCGCGTCCTCCGCCGCTCTCGCCCATCACCATCGCCGTTGCCAGATCCGTACTCTTTTCACGTCGTCGTGTCACGTTTATTGTTGCAACTCTTCCATGGTTGCATTGATGCTAGTTGCCGCATTGTTGGTGAGCTCTATCGTCACTCAATCTCCAGCCTCATCGCCGGCATCTTCTCTGACAAAGTCGCCGGTGGCGACTCCTCCGAAGTCTCCAATATTACCTGCTGCTGACTCTGTGTAGCCCCCGATGTTTCCTATCACTGCCTCTGTGCAGTCATTGATGTTGCCTATTGCTGCCTCTGTGTACTCTCTGATATTGCCTATCACTACCTCTGTGTAGTCCCTAATGTTTCCATACAAGTCCTTGGCATCGCTCGTGTTTTCCCTTAACAACCTTCGCTCGTGACAAGCTGAAATCTCATGGAGCTTTAACTTGAGGGAGGGTGTTAAGAATAATAGAATATATTATGTTTGATTTGATTTGATTGATTTGATCTTATAAGATCTCGTAATTGATTGTGATTTATTTTTGGTCGTTGAGTTATGGTCGTTGGGTTTTCAGCCTATATATAGGCTCACTCTCTATTGTAAATTAGTATTTGAGATATATAATCATATTTTCTGCTAATAATGTATAAGACACAATTTATTGTATCTGTATCTTGTTTGGCCTTATGGTGACAAGACATAAAAACATGACAAAAGACATGAAATACCCTTTTCCACAAAATTATTAGAAAACAAAAATAAAAAAGGGATTCTTCTTCTTCTTTTTTTGTCTACCAAACTCCCGATGCTAACACCACATCCATCACCCACAAACATCGCGCGTCATCAGCTGCCAACACCTCCATCACAACCTGAAACCAACCATATAAGAACCCATAACCCTCACAACCACCAAGATCGCCATCGCGCCACCGAAATAGCATCACCACCGCAGAGCCCACAGCACAAAACCACCCATCACTACCATCGTGAGCCTCTATCTAACATCAAAACAAAAATCATCAACCCTGTCACCATTCTAGAGAGAGAGAGAGAGAGAGAGAGAGAGAGAAAGGGAAAGAGAGAGCTAGACATGCGTGAGTTCAAACCACCAACCACCTTCTGCAATGACCACGATCCGTTGACCAACGCTACGCCATTTTGCCGTTGTCGTGGTCTGGGAAGCAATAACCATCCGACCCTTTTCTCTTTATTTCAATTTAGAGATTCACATCTCCTTTTGTTTCTTTCTTTTTTTTCTTTTTCTGATTGCTGATCTGGGTGGGTCTGATGGTGGTGGCGACGGCGACAACTTAGTGGTGGGTTCGTGGATAAATTTTAGGTTTAGGGGGAAAATGTCAAGAGCAAAGTCGCCAATAATAAAGTATGACATGGAAAAAATGGGAAGAATTTTTTTTTATTAAAATTATGTCTTTGTCCCCTGTCTTTGTAGCCCAGCAAAACCGAGGTACAAAAAACACACCAATTTTCTGTCTTAGGGACACAAATTTTTGTACATGTCTCCATAATTAAGCAGGATTTTGTGTCCTAGTGTCCCTATATTTGTGTCCCGTACTCACAACTAAACGCATGCTAAATATTCTAAGATACTACAACAAATTTGGTTTAAAACTACATTTTTTTATTAACTACTATTAAAAAATGCATTTTATATTATGAAAAGAAACACTTTTATTGACAAAGAAAACACTTCGTAATTTTTAATTTAACCCACCCTCAATTTGGCAACATCTCAAAAGTGTGACAAATTTGTTTGGCAAACACTATTATTGACGAAGAATTTAAAAAAAAAATGAAAATATCATTTGTGTGAAAAATTCCCCTTGCAAAATGATTTATGGAATTTTCTAGAAAAAATTAGTTGTGTTTGCGTAGGAAGCCCCTTTCACTGCAAATTTGTGTGGAAAGCGCCTTTGGGCGCCAATTTGTGGCGACAAGCCGTTTCTCGCAGAAATTTTAGTTTTGCGGTAGAACTCAGGTCCTTAGCAAACTAGTTTTCTTCTAGCACTTTACATATGGTGTAATTTTGTCGCAAATTCTACCGCAAAATCATTTTTCTGCTACAAATAGTGTATTTTTTGGCCGATGTGAGGAATTAGCTATAACACAATTTTTTGCAAATTTGAAACGATTTAAGAAATCATTTTTATCATAAAACAGTTATGAATTAGTGATGAAATACTGACCAATAGTTTTGTTGTTAAGATAAATTAGTTATGAATTATTGACCAAATTTCATCTTATGTTAATTAGTGATTGATATAGTGACGACAAAATTGATGGCCAATTAACGGCAGATTAACAACTAAATTTTCCGTCAGAAATCCGTAATATTCTTATAGTATGACTAGTGAAACACATATTAATAGTACCGAAATTAAATAATTATTTATGTCTTCGGCTGCCGATGGAGTGGTAAAAGGGTCTATTTTGGTTCATCATTGTTTAGTATAGAAGCCTCCATGAAATAAATGATTTATGTATAGACCCCCACAATTATAAGTGTTGAAATGACTTGTAAATATAATACACTACTCATGCATGCCGACATCAATTATGTAACTATACTATAATTGTTTTATGCAAGCCCCTGAATTGGAAATATATCCCATTACTCACAAATCAGACATGAAATGCTTTTCAAATACAGTACTTCATCTGTTGTTTAATATTAGTCATTTTCATTTTTTAGGTTTATTAATAACTTAATGTATCTAACCATAAAAAATGTTTAAATATATTAAATTATAAATAAACGTAAAAAATAAAAAATGATTAACATTAAAAAATGGAGGAAGATCATAATATAAATTGTTTGCGTGGGCCTTACTATTTGTTATCAGCGTTTCCCATTATGGTTATATATTGATTATTAATATTCTTCTCCTTCTTACGGAGATAATGTATACAATTCTAATTATGATATATATGTCGTCTCTACTACTTTGTTTTAATTGAATCGTCTGTACTATTATTATTAGTATTATTTTCAAGCATGCAAACATGGAGGTTCGAAAACAACATTATTTGGATCAAATGTGAGGTGTTTTCTCACCTAATTCAAGAGGTAAATATTCTATGCAGCTTAATTTATCTATTTTAAATTATTTTTATAATTAAATCTATCAAATTTTGTTATTATTTCATATTTTATATGATCGTAGTAAATTTTTCATTAGTCAAATCATTAAAAGAGCTAACTTATAAGAGGTTTAGAGATTTACGAACCATTTAAGCTTACGATGCACTTCTTTATGAATATTGTATTAAAAAATATTAATCTTTCACACTAGATCATATAATCTATCAATATGTCATATTAGATCATGAAATAATAACAAAATTTGATGAATTTAATTATAAAAATTATAAAAAATGGATAAAGTAAGTAATATGAGGTATTTACCCAATGGAATAATTGAGGAATCACCCAAATTGTAATTTGTTTTCAATATACTTAATAAAATGTAAGGTTAACAAATCAAATTAAATATTAAATTACTTCTAAAATTACACTCCATTTTGTATCTTTCGAATCCGTTATTCTTTTGGATTTTTTGAACGTGCGCCTCACTTTTTTAATTTCTTAATATATATATATATATATATTGCAATATTTTGTTTTAACATATTTAATGAAATAATGACTAACATAAGTGATGTGAATTGGGAAAATTGATTTGTATATGGGTTTAGGGTCTGAGGGCCTTTCACATGTAAATGGGTATACAATATGTATATTACAATTAGGGTTAATTAAGTTTTTAGTCCCTGTAAAATTAGAAAGTTTGGTTTTAGTCCATATGTACAATTTTTAGTCCTTGTAAAAACTTGAAGTTTGGTTTTAGTCCCTGTGGATGGCTAGAGTTAACTGTGATGACGTGGGCGTGCCGCGTGGCATAATCATGAAGGGACAATTCTAACCCATGACCCGACCCAATGACCCATGACCTGACCCGGTTACTTTTAAAATAAAAAAAAATTTTGGTTCTCTCTACCCATGGCACACCCACCCTCCTCTCCGCCCATGGCACACCCACCCTAACTGTCGCCGTCGCCGCCGCCATAAACCCTAACCGTCGACGTTGCCGCCGCCGTCGACGTTGCCGCCGCCACCTCCTACTCCTCTCTTCCCATTTCCTCCGCCTCTCCTCTTCCTCTTCCTCAACCTCACTTTCTCCTCTTCTCTCTTCTTCCTCTCCTCTCAAACTCAAAGCCTCTAACCACCACCACCAACAACGACGCTTACGAGCTCTGCTTTCGTCACATCCATCCCGGGATGGTACACGCTCGTCTCAGATCAGAACGCGGCGGCGTCGGAATCGCTCATCGGAGCTACGGAGTTCTCGAATGCGTCAAACATTCTCCGGTCGTCGCGATTCAGCACGAGCAGGGAGCCGAAGGGAATTTGGTGCGTCGGATCGCCGTCGCTGAGGAAGAGGAAGCTCTGGTCAGCGCGCTGGATCTTAAGGCCGGCGAATCCTGCGAGGGAGGTGTCGGTGGGTCTTGGTGGAGCGTGGCCAAGCGACCACGACAACCACGCGAGAAAACGACGACACGACAGCCACACGAGAAGACGACGGCGAGCACGCACGCGAGCCCACGAGAAGAGAGAAGAGAGCAGCCCCCTGCGGCGACAGCGGCTTGTGCGGCGGCCATGGTGGTGTGTGGGAGACGATGCTGTGTGTGGTGGGGGGAAGGGGAGGTCGTGGTCGTGGCCTTCGAATGTATGCATATTGATTTGGGGATTTTGGGGGGGTTAGGTTTGCAATTTTGGGTTTTAATTTTTTTTTTTAAACGGGTCGGGTCAGGTTTGGGTTGGACCCAAAAAATGGGCTCCACCACTTGGAGGGTCCACGTGTGACGCTTCGTCAGCGACGA
>QANU01028836.1:311751-376246 GCA_003254905.1 Nissolia schottii | reverse complement strand
GCGTGAGAACGGCATCATAAGTTGGAACTAAATCAATTCATCTAATAAACCTAATTGCTAGAGATAGAGTTAGGGATATTAGTCGCTTTTAACATCTACAATAATGCTGGTGTACTTTGTTAAGTTTGTGTGCGAGAGTGACAACATAGCAAAGGAACCCTGTGATCTTTTCATGCGTGAGAGCGATGAATAAGTTAAGAACTGATGGCGAGAAATCAAATGAATGATAGTTCTGATGTTTAAGTTATGAATGCATGAAACTGTAATATAATTCAAATCCCAACAAGCTTCCTGATCTGTCTCTACTTTGTTGCCTATTTATCTTTCTGTTATTTATTTATTTATCTAAATATCAAATCACCAATCCTTCATTTCATTGTTTAATTAACAAACTCAAGAACGGTATTTTTGCAACTCTCTGTGGATACGATTATACCCGACTGTACTGCAATTGGATTCCTTGTGAATCTGAAAGCTGTAAAGTAGGATGTATTATTTTGAACAACGAGAGTAAAAATGCTTTCAACAGCTCTACAAGCCACCCTGCAGCCGCACTATAAGCCGCACTGACACCGCTCAGCGGGGACAGGATAATGTCAGAGCAGAGCTACCTTTCAGAATTGAGAAAACTTCACCGCGAAGAAGGCTGCGCCGCTCAGCGAAGCCCTGATGCCGCTAAGCGGCCCTCGAGGAATTTGGCCTATAAATAGAGGCTTCAGGAGCAGCATTCGACATAACTTCCATACCTTCAGAGAAGCAATTCCTTACCTCCACAGAGCCATTTCTTTCTCTCTAAATTCTCTACAATCTTAGAGTTTTAATAGTTTTGTTTCAAACAACAAAGAGGAGGCCAGGCTGGGAGCCAAGGGAGATCGAGAAGCACGACGGTCCTTGTCATGACGGCATGAGAACGTGTCATGGTGAGTGGTCCTTACCTTGCCTCTGTGATCCTTTCTTGTAAGATGATTTTGTAATCTTCTTGTTGTACGAATTTTAATCAGTGCTATAGCCTAATTGTATCCATGTAACTTTTTGTATAAATGAATATGTTTGTTTCTTTGATTCTCATGAATTGGTTTTATGCCTAATGCTAGCTATAGTTCGACTAATTAAATGTTGTGTTGTAACTTAATGTTGTGAGTGAAAGCTACATTATTAAGTGGGAATCAATTCAATGTTTAATTTGGTTAACTAAAGCTTGAATCTAAACCTAATTGTTACGAGTGAAAACTGCCTCAGTATGGTTGAACTTAAACCCTTTCATCTAATAAACTTAATTGCTAGAAATAGAATTGAGATTATTAGTCGCTTTAACATCTGGATTAATGTTAGTTTACTTTGTTATAATTGTGCGAGAAATTGACAACTTAATAAAGCAAACCTAATTATCTTATTAGGCTTGAAAAAGATGTTTAAGATAAGAACTGGTGGCGAAAAATCAAAGGCAATTATGAATACAAGAAACTATACATGATTCAAAACCTAACAAGCTTCCTAACCTACCTCTGATTTTTTGTTATTTTATCTTATATCTAATTTCCTTCCCTGCCTTTAATTTGCAATCACTGTTCAATCCATCTACTCTGTTGTTTAATTTAACAAACTCAAGAGGCATTTACCAACTCCCTGTGGATACGACTATACCCGACTATACTGCAATTGGATTCCTTGAGGATGTGAAAGCTGTAAAGACGGATATAAAACAACAAAAAGTGTAAAAATAAGCTTTTAACACATGTTAATCCCTCAATGAGCTCACATTTTCTTGATTTGATCGAAATGCGCATGCGGACAGCTAACTTGTTGAGATGGCTCCGTTAACTTCACCTTGACATAAATTGGTGTTGTTTCGTTGTAACCCTAACCCAAAATTTCACTATAGCATAGAAAATAAAGTAACATAGGCCACAAAGAAGCAAAGAGGCACATGGATCACAAAGACGTAGAGACACAAAGGCAAGTATACAAGTGCATCAAAATGTGTCATTTTGTACTAGAGCAACGAAGTTAACAGAGTCAAGCAATTAGCAAGTTAATAATTTACGTGTGCATTTTGGTCAAGTCGAGAAATGGTAAGTTAGCTAAGAAACTAATGTGTTTCCCTTTTTATATATTGAAGGACAAGTGTTAGATTTTTAAAAGTTGAGAGACTACTTTGTCTCACAAAAATAGAGATGGATCGGATTGAGCATTCTCTCTTAGTTTTTAATTAGTGATGATCAATATGATTTGATTCACTTGATCCCACCTTCTGTCAAATGCTACATTGATATAGGTTCGACTTCTAAATTCTCTTTCATAAGTATCACTATGGTTAAGTACTTATTGTGTCTCGAACCCATATTCTAGCCCTGAATTAGAATTAATTTTTCTAATCTAAATTTTAATGTAAAAAATAAATTTTTAATGCTAGAGTTCTTCACTCTCCTCGTTGGTACACATTTGATACAAAGTAGGTAGACACATAATAGATTTTAAAAAACATTATAATTGTAATGTTATCTTATCTTCAGTAGGTTTTTCAAAGAAACCTTCACTCACAGCTGGAAGAGAAGCCGACGATTTATTTGCATACATGAAAGAGCTTTGACTTTGTGCAGTGGAATATTTGATCCCAACGTGAAAACGTTTCGTATGGAGGTGTAGTACGTTGGCTGTCCATGAGTTGGAAGATCCAATCACATTTTAGCTAAAGATAATTCGCACAATCGGTAAGTTGATAAGATCAAACTCGTATTTTTATGACTATGCAAGTTTAATTTTTGCGACTGCAATTGGTATCCTAATAATTTTTTTGGTGAGTAATTTACAAGACATTTATACAATCTTTATGATAACGTCTGGTTTCTATATTAAAATAACAGAAATATAAGAAGCAGAAACATATTTAAAGAACAAAACAAAAACATAAAACTTAACATTATAGTAATTATTTTAAGACAAATTTTAATTTAATTTTTGTATCTTAAAAAAGACATAGAAAATATCTTTTGTAAATGATTTTTAAATTAATTAACTTATATACATTAAGAATGAAAATGCGAAAGATGCAGTTGTACCAAGTACCGAACGCTAGCTGTAAATGGGTTATCCTCTTCCCCGTCACCTATCCGTTTAAGATTAATTTAGGGTCACTCAACTTTAATACTATTTACTGTGTACCGTTATTAGGTTGCAATATTCTTAGGCTAGGACGCGCGCTTCAACATATAATATATATGTCCCTGCATGCCTACAAGTTAGTTAATGATTTGCATTTGGTAAAGGGTGGACTTTTGTCCTTGGGAGCGTGTTAACCATTACGTGGAGTACGGTACTGGAGATGCAAAATACAATCTCATTATTTGTACACCCAGAAGAATAAAAAAAATGCAATGATTGTGACCTCAATTAAAATTATCAATGTAAGACCAGTTAACCTCTCTAGAAATTAACTGGTTTATCGCTTGCCTACCTCTCTCTCCCTCTCCTCCTCCTCAGTACCAGCTCTCCTTATATACAAACTAAGAGCTCAAGGTGTATGGTACCCATGATCATAACTAACTGCAGCTAGCTCTAACTGTCACAACAGAAGCTCTATATCTATAGTAAATACACATGTGTCTAATTAAATAAAGATATTATTTACAGTGTGTTACCCTCCCTCAAGTTGGAGATAAGATGTCAATCAATCCTAGCTTGAAAAGATTTGTGAGGAAAAGAGTTGGATGGAGTGGTTTTGATGAGAACTGGACATGGAATCCAAGTATTTGCGCTCTAAGAATGCAAATAATTGGGGAAACGACTTTTTTGAATGTCTTTGTTGTGAAGACGGAGTTGATTAGTAAAAAAGATCTAAGATGAGTGACTTTGACTGAGCGCACCAATTATGAAGATCCAAGATGGTTGACTTTGACCACAATCGAAGATCCAGAGTGAAGAAGAGATTCTTAATTATTTGGAATCTATTTGGTTTATTGAATATTAGTCTATCACACCATTATTTTATTTAGTACTTATTTAGTATTTGGATCTTAGGTTATAGGATTTTTATTAGTTTCCTGATTTAGTGGTTATCTTATTTGAGTATGAATAGGCACATTGGCTATTAGCCAATATAGACTTTTATCATCAGTTTAATTGTGATGTTTATTCCTTATTTCTCTCGCTC
Source organism: Nissolia schottii (assembly GCA_003254905.1). Lineage (NCBI taxonomy): Eukaryota > Viridiplantae > Streptophyta > Magnoliopsida > Fabales > Fabaceae > Nissolia > Nissolia schottii. The sequence goes on along the minus strand of QANU01028836.1, from coordinate 372,096 downwards.
TATTGTGAGTTATCTTTATCCCAAGGTTCTCCGTCACAAGTTGATTGAGGGTTACGAGGACATATCCCAAGATTCTTATCCACAAGTTAGGCAGGGGTTGATTGAGGGCGCCAACTGGCATATCCCAAGGCTCTTATTTAAAGGTTGAGTAGGGGTTAAGGGGACAACATTTTCAAATCCAAATCTTTTACAGGTGTCACGTTTCTACATGAGGCTCATATCAGGTTTAGTGAATAAATCAACAAGCTAATTAGTGAAGGAAACAGGAAGTAAATGGACAAGACTAGAAGTAATGTGATCTCGGACTAGGTGACAATCCAACTCTATGTGCTTGGTCCTTTCATGAAATGAAGGGTGTTGAGCAAGCTTGATTGTTGACTATTTGTCACAACACAGAGGAACAAGTAAAGTAATTGGTTGTTGTAGTTCCTTGAGAAGAGTAGTCAGCCACTGAATTTCACATACAATTGCTGCAATGGAACAATACTCGAATTTAGTGCAGGAGCGGGATATAGTGGTTTGCTTCTTTACTTTCCAAGACATATCCCTAAATAGATCATACACATATCATTAATGGATCACCTAGAACCAAGGCAGCCAACCCAATCTAAGTCACTGAAAGACTTGAGTTTCAGATAAGAATTTGCTGGGGGAAAAATAAGCCAGTTCTAAGGGATCCTTTGATATAACGCAGTATGCGAATGATAGCTCTATGATGCACATTAGTGGGACTAGATAGTAATTAGGGAAGCTGCTGAACATTGAAGGCAATGTCAGGTTGTGTGGTGGTTAGATAAAGCAAATGACCAACCAAGAGCCTGTAGGAGGATATATCAGTGAGAAAGGTGCCATCTCTTTGGACAATCTAAGGGAACCATCCATAGGAGTGTTTTTTTGGTTTGACAGCTAGAGAACCTGAGTCAGCTAGCAATTCGAGTGTGTATTTTCATTGGTTGAGCACAATACCTTTGGAAGACCAAGCTACTTCTCGCGACTTCGTGGTTTAGTGTTTGCAAAGAGAACGCAGAAGGTGTTTAGCTATTGATACCATAACAATATTATGGAGAATTAAAAATGAAAGCCGATCCATTACAGAGGAGAAGCTCTCCTTCAACACACCACTAACTTCCTGCAACAACGTTCGAAAACGCGTCATAAATTCATTTTTTCCCCAAGTAATTTGACTCCTTGATGTTGTATCTTTAAAACATGATTAAATGAAACTCTTAGATTGAGGAAAACTAACTCAATTTCAAAGGCTAGCTCATGTGGTACTGGATGTCTAACTCTATACAATGTGGATTCTGATACACCTACCTATCACGCTTAGGGCTAGTGTTAGCAAGTGGGCTAATATCTAACACATGGTGTGCTCTGATACCATCTTGAGAGAAAGAGAGAGTAGAGAAAGACATATGAATTATGTATCTCTTTTCATAGGCTTTGATACCATGTTAATAATCTATCTCTCCAAAAAAAACTTAAAGTTTAAACTAACAAAAAATGTTTGAGAGTCTTACTTTTTTTAACCACTACAACAAAAAAATATCATACAATATTGATCAAGGCTAAAAAAAAAAAAAAATCTAACAAGAGTCAATTAAGTTAAACTCAACGTGTCCATATAATTAGAGTCTAAGTCAAAATTAGGAAAAACTAATTAAAATCTCAAAGTCCTAAGCATTACTTAGTCCTGCACCCTGTATGAATCTAAATAATTAACTCTATTGCACAGTTATCAAGACCAAATTGCTGGTAAAGTCATTTATATGATATGATAAACTCGAAATAGTGCTTCCTGTTTGAAATGATCATGTGATTATTATACATGTATAGTGATTGATGCACATATTATGTGATGACCTTGTTCAAATATCGCAATTAATGGTGCGTTTAAGATTGTGAAAAAAAAAGACGACATTATTAATTGTAGAATAGTGCCCTGATACTGCCTAGACTACATGATCTGTGAGATATCACAGTAGAAAGTAAACAACACTAATTTGGATCAGTATGTTGTATGACAATAATGTGGTAATATATATATGACATTATTGAAGGGATTGTGCATTGATCCTATACACAGTTGGAGTTTGGAAAACAGATCCTTTCATGTTGTTTTTAGCATGTTAATATCATGTTAACACTTAAATTAATCTTAGAAATTCAAAGTGGTTTGTACATTCATCTCTCTTAACCGTATATGATCAGATTAAAATTAATAAACATGAGATATTGCTAGTGAGTTTGAAGTTATGAAGTATGGATGTTTCGTGAGATTGTCATGCTCAACAAATTAGATACACTTACACATAAAGATACTCATCCAATACATGCGTCCTGTCTATTCAAAAGTATTCAAATAAAAAATTTATAATTGACCGTGTCCAAGAATATTCATGCAATATCCTAAAGTTTTTGAACCGTGTCTTGATCACGTTCAATCACACCATATCACAAACACACACTAGTTGGGTAAGGGCAAACTCAAGTGCAAACATCCGGCTAAGTGAAACACGGATTAAACGCCGCACTTAACTCAAAATCTTAGACAATGTGTTTGCATTTTTTTAAAAGTATACTATTCACTTAGTTTAACTGTCATTAATATGAAACTTTAACATTCACAATTGAAACACAACACTTCTTATTTAAACACGTACCAAGAAGACAAAGAGCGAGCTCCACGGTTACTATGTCGGTTTTTGAAGCTATACTTTACAAGAATGTCAGACTCATCCCACGATGTTGCCGCCCCAATTTTTTTTATTATTACTATACTATTAACTAATTCCCTAACATAATTCTTTCTCCTTGATTGTATTATTAATTATATATTTTAATTGGAGACTCCCACGTTCGATTGTTCAACCTAAGAAACGCGCATGGGGCATGGCCTTAACTCCTAACTACTTATATCACTGTCACACATTAATTAAGAGACTTATAATAATTAATCACAGTTAGTCTCACCTCTCAATGATTATACTTAGACCCTTTTTTGATCACAAGTTTAATAAGGTGTCTTTAATCCCTTTGAAAATTTATATTATTCTAAATTATCATGTCATGAACTTTGGTCTCCTTTATGAGTTGTCCTTTTTGCATTTCTAATCGGCCCCCTCAGTGGACTCGCTGAGTTCAGTTACAGAGAACTAAGACCTATCTATTACAATAATTATGATATTTTTTTAATAAAAAAATGCTATATTACAAATTAAGTCAATGCTATACTAACATTTTTTTTTCTTGGGATTGGGGGTATAAAATGTGCTTGTGACTTCAACTTATAGCAAGCAAAACAATTTTAGCTTCTCTTTGCAGTGACATTAGACCATAGAAGAATAGCCTTCTTTTTCTTCTTTTTTCTCATTCACTTAGACAATTCTTTTTTTTCTAATAGAATATGGAATCTCTAGTAGCTTTCCCTGATGGAGAATTGGAGTGTCTTAAAATGTCTTCTAATGAAGAGCATGATTATTTCACTCCACAATTTCTTGCTCAATTTCTTGGAGAAGATGATGGATTGAACATTGGACTAATGCAATCCGCATTTGAAAATGAGCACATGTTTCATTCTCTAAGTGCTCACAACTCAAATTTGCAATACATTTCTCAAGAGAGTAGTTACAATAGTAGCAATTGTAGTGAGGACAACAATGTCTTCATTGCCAATACAAACTACTATTTAAGTTGCCCTGATAATTTACTAGCAAACTATGATACCTCCATGGATTTTTACATGGATGAGGGAAATGTTGCCTCTTTTGTCCCATCAATGAATGACATTGTGATGAAAGAGAATGTCAACTACTTCAATGACACATTGGAGAATTCTGATCATCATCAAGGTCAAATGGAACCCGTTGATTTTCCAACCAAGCTCAAAAGGAAGCTTGAAGTGCCAGAAGATGTGCCTGCTGAAGATAGAACAAACAAAAGATCTGAGAATCACCAGAAGAAAAAACCTCATGTTTTGAAAGATGTAAGTTTTTCCACTCATCTTAAGAAAATGTTATTTATACTCATTTTGACCTGAGACACCGTGCCGACATACTCCTATTTACCATTAGAGGAGATCTCCTTGAGGTGCAGACCCCATTGAAATTTTATCTAATGATAAATAGGGGGTATGTTGTCATGGTTTCCCATATCAAAGTGAGTACAAATAACATAACTCTTCTTCTTACTAAACTTCCAGAGTTATGAATTTTAGTAGAAGCGAACTTTTTAGAGACTTCTATCAAATCAAAAGTGACTTGGGAAGCCAAATTCTTCCTATTTCACAGGGAAGTTCCATGAATAGCATCTTTTTTTTTTTTTGGGATAGCTCCTCATCTTAGTAACATTAATTTAATTGAAGCAAGTTTATAACATTTTTAAGTTCCACTTTATTATATTCAGGTACAAGGATGCATGAAAAATGCAAGGTCCAAGAAGAATCAGAAACTTGCAAGGAATGGGAATGATGAGGCTGGAGAAGAGACTTATGCAGGATCTGATGGACACAGCTCAAGTAGTAACATCTCTGAGGATGATAATACTTCAGCATCTCAATCAACTCTTAACTCAAGTGGGAAGACAAGAGCTAGCAGGGGATCAGCAACAGATCCACAGAGTTTGTATGCAAGGGTAAATTAATTGCCTCAAAACAACTTTTATTTTTATTTTATTAGATTTAATTTTAAGGAAAAAACTAAAGACACTTATTAAGGAATGTAAAGTGAAAATATTTTATTGAAAAAAATAAGTTTTTTAAAATTTTTAATGCATTTGAATATATTGAGAGCAATTAAATCTTTCTACTTTAGACTTTGTTAATAGACTAGTAACAAAACTCTAATTTTAATTCATTTGGATGTAAATATTTTGAATTGTTATATTATTAAAAGAGGGTTGACTTTTATAATAATATCTCAAAAGCCATAAAGTAACATATTGATAGACATCACCAAGAGAGCTCAACACAATTAGTAGATGGTTGAGTTACTTAATCATTTGGTTTGTACGCGGTGAACATCTCCTAAGCAATATATATATACATATATATATATATATAAATAAAAGACCGTATAAATTTTTTTATACTAGAATGCATCAAAACTACACCTCTTTTTTTTATGTGAAATGGTTGTAATTGTATAATATAATACTTATGACCTCTTTCTGAATCTTGCAGAAAAGAAGAGAGAGAATTAATGAGAGGTTAAGAATCCTGCAGAATCTTGTCCCAAATGGAACAAAGGTAAATATTGTTGGGGGTTATTCTTGTTTTTAAACAGTGTCTTGTATCTACAGAGAGTTAACTAACTTTATGGATGGTCATTATTTATACACAGGTTGATATAAGTACAATGCTTGAAGAGGCAGTCAATTATGTGAAATTTTTGCAACTTCAGATCAAGGTACTAATGAGAAAATTATTATTTTCTGATAAATATTTAAACATAAACATTTATTATTTATAAAATCAAACTATAACAAGATTAATATGTTTATTTCTTTTGCAGCTTTTAAGCTCTGATGATTTGTGGATGTATGCTCCTCTTGCTTACAATGGACTTGACATTGGACTTAATCTCAACATTAAGAGTTCTCCAACACTATGAGAGCTTAAAGAGGATAGAGGAATACGTTTGTTTACTGTAATAACAATCCAACAGAAAAAAGAAACTCCTTATAGGAGGAACAAAAAGAATGAAATTGAACAATATATATATGTTCTAACTTGTTATTATTTGGCTAATTTGAATAAGAAAAATAGCAATTTGATGCTCGAAGAGTATCATTACTTTCTAATTAACCACGTGTTATTTTTCGATGAAACTACCTGTATCCAAACCTTATTAATTACTAGAAATCTAACTAATCCTACTAGACCCGACTCCCTGAACAGGATAACAGTGGCTCCCATATGCCATCTGTTTGTGACTTTTCTTATCTATTTTTTTGAAGAACAAAGTGAATTATGCTTACAGTAGTATCATTTAGCGCGATTAATTTTTTGAACCCTAAACCCTAAAACAAAGTTACAAAACCTTTTATAACTATCATGGGATGAATGAACATATGGGAAGAGAGATGTTTGGTAAATGAAAGCGAATCGTAACACTGTAACATCGTTCGATCCAACTGATCTTAAAATAGAGATCTTACGTAAGATTAAAAGAGCAAAATAAAAACGTAAAACATGAAATTGTAACACGATTTAAATTGTAAGATTGTTTTATCCAAGTGATAGAAGTGAGATGAATCGACTTTTTCAAAATCGTAAGATCGTAAGATTTTAAGATTTAAGTTGAAATCTTAAGAATCTTATATATATATGTTCTTAACCAAAACAATTTCTTATTATTAAGCATTAAAGAAATGTTATGCGTACAACCCAAAATTTACCAATTATTGTACAATCCACTTTTCTTAATACACTTCTCTTCAGTTATTTTTTCATATTCTTTATTTTTTCTCTTCTTCTCCAATCTCCCATCATTTTTTTAGTTTCCATCTTATTCTTTATGAACACAAGAGTTTTCATTTTTTGTTTCCATCATATTCGTTATTTTTGTTTTTCAAAAGTTAGCGCATGTGTGTAAAAAAGTTTGTGCATATTTGTTGAAAAATTGGTGCATGTTTGGTTGTTTAAAAGTTTGCGCATGTATATAAAAAAGTGCATGTCAGTACAAAAATTTTATTCTTTGTCTTCATTTTCGTTTACGTTTCTGTCATATTTTTTGTTTCTGATTATTAAAAAGTTTGTGCAAGTAAGTTTAAAAATTTGTGCATAAGTTTTAAAATGTTTGTTTATGATAAAAAATGAATCCACGTACTTAGAATGTGAGTGGGAAGATGGAGAGAGTGTGACAGTTACTTTTCGCAATTTAATATTTGATTTAATTTGGTTTCGTATTTGAAAAGGTTCGTGCACGTGTGTAGAAAAAGTTTGTGTATGTATAAATAAAAATTTATACACACAATATCACTCTGTAAACCATAGATTGACAACACGATTGATAGCATTTGGGTTGTACCCTTGCCCCTAGTAGCATTGTAAACATTATCCTTATATGCCAAATATTTTGTGTTTGGTANAAAATCAGAAAATTGATTCTAAGTTTGTTCACCTAAAAGCCAAATATGCACTACGTCGGAACGTAGTAGTGCAGTGATTCTAGAGTGAATGTTTAAATAACTGAAGAGCTTGTCCATAATCCATTCAGATCAGTTTGGTTGAGACACATAGAGAAGGACATGTCTTGGCAAAATTAGAAGTTCCAAAATAAAAAATTTAAAACAATACAAATAGTTGCAACACAAAGATAGCTTTATTTTGTGTCAAAGAAACAATCAATGAAATCAAAGTCAGAAAAAAAGAGAAGAGAATGAACATGATCGTGACAGAAGATCCAAATTCACAGAAAATCAAAACATTTCTTGTCAGAATCAACAAAGCTGCGAAGATCGTCGATTTTGTCCTTTATCTTGCACAGTTCTTGAGTTAGCTGATCATGCATCTTGAGAAGCTCACTAACCATAACGCGCTGACGCATTCCATCAACCCATGACTTATCAAATCCAAGTTGAACGGCTTCATCGCATAGTTTCATGAACTCGTGCTCTCGCTGAGGAGTAACACTGGCGGCGTTCTCGTTTCGAAGGAAGAACAACATATCCACCAAAGTCCTCAACATCAATGCTTGAAAGCGCGCGCTGAACTTGTCAAGACCCTTCCAAAGATGTGGATACACTGCTATTGCCTCGGCAAGGAGAGCAATTTGATCATCATTCAGATCAGCAGAGTGCTTAAATGCTCCCAATTCTACTACAATCGACGAATGGCTGCTACTGGCATCTGCAAAAGCTTCTAACAGTTGAAAGAGTATTAGGAAGATATATGTATATATATACACACACACTAGTAATGCCACAGAGCCTAAAAATTTCCATAACTTGTAGTCATTAGATGCAACAATATAATATATGTCCCACCTACTTATCAAAGAATCAATTAACCCTTCTCTTGTAAGAATTCTAAGATCTAAGGTAGCGTTTGGTAAACGTCCTGGAATAGAAAATATCGAGACAGTGGAGTAGCAACATGTTCGGAGAAGGATACAAAAACATACAACTTAAAATATTCTTTGTCTTGGGATAATTTTTAACTAATTTATGTACATCCAAAACAGAGGGACAGAGGGGACAAATCTTTGTTGTCCTCTCTGTGTTTTCTATCTCGGGACACTTACCAAACGTTACCAAAAGCATTTTTTTATACATACAAGAAGTATGGAAGATAGTGCTAAGAACCATTTCTCCCCAAAACTAAAGCTGATGGGTAGACACAATTGAATGGTTTCATTTGTGTCTTTATAGATAGAATATAAGGAGAGAGCATTGACCTGCTGGATGAACCTCAATGCTGTCATTAGAAACAATACCTATTTCGCCTTCTTTATCCATCGTGTTAGATCCCTCTTGGATACTATCATCAACATTCTGCATCTTCTGGCCCTGCCAAGTTTCATTGCCTTCTGTGTCAGTTGGCATTGTTACTTTCCCAGTCTCCTCTAGTATAGAACCCTCTTGAACGCTTTCTTTAATTTTGAATTCAGTACGCTGCACATCACAAATGAGTAGAAAACTTTACACTGTCTGTCAGTGCATAGTAAATATTAAACGCTTTCTGAAAATTGTCAATTAAGTACTATTTTCAGTGTTTCTTAGTGTCATTTTTCTATATCTACTATTAATTTCGTCTTTCAAAGTATGTTGACAGCATTACATTATTTACCTGAGGAGTTTCAGCATCACTTCCCCTTCTTACAACTGATTTTTGTCGATTCATCAAAGATGCTTCGGTCATTGATTGTCCATCCACCATCTCCTGTACAAAGTAATGAATAAGCAAAAGCATATGGAGTCTTTAAGCCATTCATTTTCTCCAACTCTGAGAAGAGCTTAAAGATGCTCACAAGTGAGTGTGCTTTATGTTACCAGTAGCTATATATACAACGAGAGAAGCTTGGAGTGCAAGCTACTGCAACAGGTAACAACTAACTACCCGTAACTAACTTTTAACTAATTGAGGTAAGTTTCTAACTCTGGTTAAATACATGATTAGGTCACATATTGAGGATCAAAGGGAGTAACAGAAATTTTAATCATGCATCACACTCTTTTCGTACCTTTAAAGTATCGACAGACGTTCTCTTTAACTTTGGACAGTTGTCCACTTGAAAATAATGCCGAGATGGCAACTCTACATAACAATATCGGGGACAAGTGCTAATCAATCTCGGGAGCCGTCTAAGCTGAATATGTTCTAGGGAAGGAAGCTCGATCTTGAGTTCATTTTGATTTTGATCCCCGCGCTTGCGTTGTCCGAACACATATTTCAACTGACGACAACCATCAACAGTCAGAGACTCCAACTTTAAAAGGCCCTGAGCAAAAGCGACTGGGATTATATATTTCAGCTTCGAGCACGTGCTGATAGAAAGTTGTTTCAGTTGTGGGAACACTGGCCCATGGTCCTTATCCTCTGTGTCATCTTCTTCTAGCACTATATGCTTCAGTTTGGGACATATCCATATCGCTAATTTTTCCAAACATTTTAGGCTTCGAGCAACCGCTGGTGTGAACAGACATGTCAACACTGGACATCTATGTATACATAGCATCTCTAGTTTCTCGAAAAGGCCACTGGGAGGCACACCGTGGTATAAAGCTCCCAAACGCGCCATGTTTTGGATTCTAAGGTTGCGCAACTCAGGGATTGGATTTCCTACCTCGCGAAAATGATTGTTGGTGTCAACCAAACACTTTATCCCCTTAGACTCATATAACCAAAGCTCAATCCACCCGTAATTCATAATTCCTCCTCCTATTTGAAATATGTCAGGGATGATGTTTTTCCCACCTCCCCTAATATTCGCTACAAGCAGAACCTCTGCTTTTCGGGCCAAATCCATAACTGCCACATTTGAAGTATCCAAACAACTAAGCATTAAGGTTCTGTGAGCATTGAGAATTTCACCTTCAGAGTGTTGAAACTCGTGGCCTACTTTTATTTTATACCTTCGCAATGCTTGTGGGACACTAAACTTTTTGAAGAATTCATCATGTTCTCCATTATTAACACCTCCCCCTTCAGATACCAATTCATCAAAGTACAGTTCTTCCAGCTGCGGGTGCCTTCCAATCACTTCGGAAGGATTCCTCTGCATATCACAGTCCGACAAATGTAACACTCTCAAGTTTGTCAGTTGCGTAACTATGACATCAGGCAATTCAAAGAAAGAACAATGATGCAACTTAAGACTTTCGAGATTTGTCATATCTCCTACAAACGAGATGTCATCTATTTCCCAGCTTTGTAGGAACAAACAACGAAGGTTTTTCAGTGGCTTGAGTGATACGGTCGACAGTGGTCCGATTTTTTCGCCTACCCAGCAAAGAAACAGAACTCTGAGCCTTCCCATTCCTTTAAAAATTTCATCTGATACTTCCAAATTTGTTTCTAAGCGTAGAAATTCAATCCTAGAACGGACCGATTCGTTTGCGAATTCTTTGTACTGCAGATATCTTCTTGAATTGCATTCCAGGGGCACATCTTTTTTTAGCACACAATTGACCACCTTGTTCTCTTTGCTTGCTATCGAGAGGGCTACATTGCGAACAACGTCATGCATTCTCACATATTGTCCTTCATCAACGTCTGAAAGTGACAATAAATAAGAATCTATGAGCTTATTCATAACTGCACTCACTTTGACCCTTGCCCCTTCAAACAACTGAACTTCTCCAGCTAGGCCCAACCCTATTGCAAATATGGATAAATCTTCAACTGGGATTTCAGAGTCTTCAGGGAACATAGAACACAATAAGAGAAGTGACTTGGCTTCTTCAGGGACCAAATTGTCGTAGCTTACCCGCAGGGATTTGGAAACATCTTGCAAACCTACTTCATTAATATTCATTGGAGTTCTCAATGTATTCAATGCATCTTGCCAGTCCTTTTCATCCTTGCCTTTCAAAGAGCCAGCTACAACAGCAATAGCAAGAGGGCTTCCCTTACATTCGTCAGAAATTAGTCTTCCCAAGTGCTTTAAGCTATCAGATACGTGTCCTAGCTTTTGGGAAAAAGCCTTCTTTTGGAAAAAATCCCATGCTTCTTCGTCAGTTAAGTTCGATAAGCAAATCTTTGTTTGACATTTCATTGAATCACAAACTGCTTCAAATCGCGTGGTAATGAGTACCTTGCAATTTTTACAATTTTTGCCAGAGGGAATTCCGATGCCATCTAAATCAACCGGTTTCCACACATCATCCAGAACCACAAGAGTTTTCTTGTGGTCACTTGCTAATTTCGTGCACAACTGTTTAACTCTCTTGCTTTCTTCATCTCCAAGAAACGGAAACTTCAGTCCAATGGCAAGTCTGTCTTGGATGCTTCGAACTTCTACCTTATTATTAGACACAGTTACCGAAAGCACCTCGTTAAAAAGATTCTTATATTCTGCAGCTCTCTTAAGCTCCATTGCCAGCGAGGTTTTGCCGCAGCCGCCCGTGCCATACAATCCAATCATGGTAACTTTATCATCTTTCAGTGCCTTCATAAGTTGCTCTAAGGCAACTTTTGTGCTATCACTCTCCAAAAAATTTTGCGAAGAGATCAGATTTTGAGTGCCCTGAGTTGAAACAAAGTCTACAAGTTTTATATACAAATCACCTTCTTTAATACACTTTTGAACCTCCAATTTTTTCTTTGCTAACTTCTTCGCCATATGGTATCTCCAAACCAAATTTGGACAAGGGAGGACAAAGCAACACCTCTTTCTTGTTCTTGTTGCTGTTTTATTGAGTATTTCCTCCACGTTTCCTTTGAGAGGGTTAGCTTCCCGCTCCAACCATGCTTGAACAACCGGCATGTTTATCACTTCCGTCGTGGAATGTTTAACACCGTAATCAACACCTTTTTGTGTCTTGATCAACTCCCTCTCCTGCTTTTGAAGGTCTTTAACAAAATCATTGAAGCAGCAAGAATATCGCAATTGCTGTTTTGTTCTGCTCACCAAATTTCTTGCAGCTTGTCTCTTGGAATGTTTCACATTGCCATTAACATTGTTCTTTGTACTGATCAACTTGCCTTCTTCTCCTCGACTTGGAGAAGCAGAGCTGGAAGGCTGCGTATCCATCAATTTCCTCCACCAAACACCTTAATGCAATGGAGAACATGCAATGATTAGATATTATCTAAACTTAATTCAGAATTTAACATAAAGTATAACACTTCTCTTTTATAAAACACCCATAACACTTTTTCAGTGCAGAAATTACATTTCCCTTTTATATATATATGTCGGTATTGAAAATATGACCAAGCGTTAGGCAGGAATCAATTGTATTGAAAATCTTTTAAGATTAAACCAATTTGCTTTTTATTTACATCTCACTCATGGTAAACCTTCACATTCTAGTTGAAGAATGCTATTTATACATCTATGTTATACATCTTTTAAGGACACCATACGATCAGTAGGGTGATTAGGGTGAGAAGTAAACTAAATAAAAATTTAAGTACTTTAACACCATGTATTGTACGTAATTAAGTGATTGCATTCTCTGATACGTCCATATCGAAGTATTCAAATACAAACTCTATTTTAGAGTAGTTATTTAATTGCTTCTATCCATCAACTTAAGTTTGTTTAGAGAGATTATTGTTATTTACGCTTCAAACCAAAGAGCTCTTGTGTGAGGGAGCGTGTTGAGAGATATATAAAACTATTCGATCACATCTACTCAAATAAATAAGAGTATAAGAACATGCAACTCAAATTAGTTAACTGTTTAAATAAAGACACTTGGGCACTATTGGAAGCAGCAGAAGCAAGAGCGAAAGTATATATGATAGGTTATATATATATATATATATATATGGTCGCCAAAATTGGCAATGCGACAGAAGATAAAAGGGGACTTGTGAAGGAATGATGGTAGGAGGTAAAACAACAAGAGTATAATTGCATATGGAGAAGAGCAACCCGATCGATCGCTAATGGATATATTCATTACCCAATTGTAAATAGAAGGTATGGTTAATCAGCCTAGTCACAGTGGGAAAGCTATTTATATTTGATTTTAATAATGGCAACAGAAACAAATCTTGTTGAAGGAATACAAGGTCTGTTGTCAACAAGGATGCAATAGGGGACTGAATATATGTGTATGAGTTCNCAAACAACTGAACTTCTCCAGCTAGGCCCAACCCTATTGCAAATATGGATAAATCTTCAACTGGGATTTCAGAGTCTTCAGGGAACATAGAACACAATAAGAGAAGTGACTTGGCTTCTTCAGGGACCAAATTGTCGTAGCTTACCCGCAGGGATTTGGAAACATCTTGCAAACCTACTTCATTAATATTCATTGGAGTTCTCAATGTATTCAATGCATCTTGCCAGTCCTTTTCATCCTTGCCTTTCAAAGAGCCAGCTACAACAGCAATAGCAAGAGGGCTTCCCTTACATTCGTCAGAAATTAGTCTTCCCAAGTGCTTTAAGCTATCAGATACGTGTCCTAGCTTTTGGGAAAAAGCCTTCTTTTGGAAAAAATCCCATGCTTCTTCGTCAGTTAAGTTCGATAAGCAAATCTTTGTTTGACATTTCATTGAATCACAAACTGCTTCAAATCGCGTGGTAATGAGTACCTTGCAATTTTTACAATTTTTGCCAGAGGGAATTCCGATGCCATCTAAATCAACCGGTTTCCACACATCATCCAGAACCACAAGAGTTTTCTTGTGGTCACTTGCTAATTTCGTGCACAACTGTTTAACTCTCTTGCTTTCTTCATCTCCAAGAAACGGAAACTTCAGTCCAATGGCAAGTCTGTCTTGGATGCTTCGAACTTCTACCTTATTATTAGACACAGTTACCGAAAGCACCTCGTTAAAAAGATTCTTATATTCTGCAGCTCTCTTAAGCTCCATTGCCAGCGAGGTTTTGCCGCAGCCGCCCGTGCCATACAATCCAATCATGGTAACTTTATCATCTTTCAGTGCCTTCATAAGTTGCTCTAAGGCAACTTTTGTGCTATCACTCTCCAAAAAATTTTGCGAAGAGATCAGATTTTGAGTGCCCTGAGTTGAAACAAAGTCTACAAGTTTTATATACAAATCACCTTCTTTAATACACTTTTGAACCTCCAATTTTTTCTTTGCTAACTTCTTCGCCATATGGTATCTCCAAACCAAATTTGGACAAGGGAGGACAAAGCAACACCTCTTTCTTGTTCTTGTTGCTGTTTTATTGAGTATTTCCTCCACGTTTCCTTTGAGAGGGTTAGCTTCCCGCTCCAACCATGCTTGAACAACCGGCATNAATGGTAGAAATTGGACGGCATGCAAGTTGAAGTATAAGCAAAATGAAGTACTTTGCAAGTCCGCAGATCTCAAGAGGTGGAAGCAAATGCTGCAAATCCAATTGCAATTGTCAAGGTCTTTGTTTAATGTTGCTAAGTAATTTCTGCAATAACGAGCAACCTTTGCCCTGTTAGATGGGATTAATTAGCTGTGTGTCGTTAGAGTCCCAAGGCAAATCTAACGTCCCTGTTTGTGTTATCTTTTAGGATTGAATCATGTTCGGATGTTCTCAAATTTTAATGATAGAAAAAATGAAAAAATATATCACAAACCTTAGTTGACTCCAATTTGGAGAGACAAAGTGTCCCTCCATGACAAAAATATTAGCTACTAATCGAACAAAAATGAAGAATTGGAATTGAAAAAGGAGCAAAGGAAAAAATGCTTACCTCTTCAGAATATTGTTGCTATTGACACCCTCTTCCACTTCATATGCACACCCGATTCGAGTCCTTTTTTTCTTCTTGTTTTCAACTTTTTTTTGGTTGTTTATCTTCTTTATTATTATTTTTTTTTCCTATTACAAACACAAGAGACTAAGGAACAGAGAAAGATGGTGAAAAGGAACAATAGAAGTTGGATCGCTTGCAAGTTTACTAACCTTACATGCCGATCGGAGTTCCCTTTTTTTCCCTATCTAAACTCAGATCAAAATAGCCAAAGTCATGCGCTAAGTACTCAAAGTCTTCGTTTAATGTTAATTAATACAAATAATGCCCAACCTTTATTTATTAGCTAGGCATGTGAGATTAGCTGTATGTATCACAGGACATCATGAGTAAACTAATTATTTATAAATAAATCATTAAATTTAAATCTTTATTAATGATTTATGTTTATAGTTTTTCTTAGTTACCTTCAATCTGAGATATCTATCGTCTCTGTTGAGGCTTTTATAGGGCTTCTTCGTACATAACCAACCATTATTAAGACTATATTTTATTTTATGATCACATCCTTTAGAATAGTTATTATATATTTCAACTTTCTCTATGAACAATTGGGATGAATTAATGGAAGATTTTTTTTTTTTTAATCCAAGATATCCACTATGGATAGTTGTATGAATAGATAGAAAAATAACTAACTGAAAATAGGAGGAGACCAAAAAAAAATACGACAAAGTTATTTTAAAATAATCTAATTATTTCTCTGTAGACATGATTTATGATAAGATAATTTTATCTGTATATAGTTGGCACCACTTAGGGTGTAATTTTATCTGTATATAGTTGGCACCACTTAGGGTGTGTTCACAAGATTTTTTTTTTTTCCAATCACAAGGTTAGTTTAATGGAGAAAAGAAGGGAATGGAAAGGTATGAGGTTTTAGGAGGAAAAGACGTTTGAGAATTTTATTAACCCTCAAAAGTTATCTAAAACCCTTATTTTATGGTTTCCCCAAATTAGGGATTTTTAACTACATTTTAATATAATTTACTTTCTTAACCCTAATAAATGTTGAAAAGTCATTTTTATAAATATATTAATCATGTTTAATATTTTTAAAAGGATAAAAATAATAAAAACTAGAAAATGGGGTGCTCCAAGAGGCACTAAGTGAAATTTTAAAAATGGTGTAGGAATGTCAAAATATTGTGGAAGTTTTAATAAAAACGGTTCACATAAAAAATTAAATGGGTGGTTATGTAACAAAGGGCAATTTCGATAAACAAATATGATCCAGAGGTAATTTTCTTTTAACTTGACCGCTTTATTAATAGTAGAGATATATTATAAACCCTCAATTTTCTTTTTTTCATCTATTCTACACTCATGAACAAGGGTAAGGAAAATCCTCTAAACTCTTCTTTTCCTTTGATCCTTCCCTTTTTTTCCTAACTCTTCTTTTCCTTTGATCCTTCCCTTTTTTTCCTAACTTGTGAAGAGACCCTTCAAGAACATGACATTATTGTTATCATTATTATTATTATTATTATTATTATTATTATTATTATTATTATTATTATCATGATGATGGTGATGATCATCATATCATTATTAGTATTAACACTACTCCTCCTACTACTACTAGTGTGTCTTGATGGGAACTTCCTAGCTATCACTTAACACTAGATTCGAACCCGCGCGATGCGCGGCGAGGGTAACAATCTATTGTTGTGAATATATTTAGAACGTGCATATTATTGACGATAAAAAATAAGTAATTGTAACCATTGCACAATGCGTATGGAAATCTATTTTTAACTGTGTTATTAGGGAGATGTGTTCAGATCTGTTTTAGATGTGTTCAATTTCAGATCTGTTTCAGAGCAAAAGGGAGATGGAAGACGCACGTGATGGGCAGCTGAGGACAGTTTGGGCGGAAAAAAAAAATTCATGAATGGCTGACACGTGTAGAAGAAAGGGTGGGGTCCACATGAGAATTCCCAACTTTCATATATTATAGATATGATGATGGTGCAAGAAAAAGGTGGTGATGACGTATGTGAATGGAGTAATTCTATAGGAGAAAGTGGTGAGAATAGTGAATAGATTTTTTTTTTTTTTTGAAATACTTGTGAATATTAATAGAAAAATAAAACTATGAATTTATATTTTAAAACATAGTTCCAAACTTGAAACAATAATTAAATACAATGAGTAGAAACCAAAAGCGGTTACCAAGTGTATCCTCTTTTTTTTTTTTTGTATTCCCAAATGTATCGTTTTTATCTATTAGTATAGATTGTTATAATATTATATATATATATATATATACACACATATATTAATATTACTTTTTATAATAATAATTCTATATCTTTCATACCAAATTAAAACGTAAAAATTAGGGTGATCCTATGTTTAGCTGTGGTTGGATCGCTATTTTGCAAATTTTGCTTGGCGGGAGGTTTATCCAGAAACAAAAGTTAAACATATTGTTGCTCCTATTAGTGATCACTCCCCGATCATTATGGAGATGGAGAGACCTAAGCAACAAAAACTGCGATCGAAACCATTTAGATTTGAAAGAATGTGGACCAAGGTGGCAGAATGTGAAGAACTTCTAAGACGGGTGGGAGTTTGGGGGTCACTCAAGCATCATGTCAAAGATCAAGGTGGTTGGTGAAGAGTTGCAAGTGTGGAATCATTCAATTTCTGGCCATGTAGAGAAGCGGATAAAATTGCTTCAACATCACAAAAGCAGACATATGCAATATGACCAGACGGAGGAGGTTGTCAGAAACCTTAACAGAGTACGCTGTGAGCTTCAGGAAGTTCTCTTGAAAGAGGAGGTGATGTGGAGGCAACGCTCCAGGGTCTATTGGTTGAAGACTGGTGACTGTAGTACTTAATTTTTTCATTGCCAGGCTACTGCGAGGAAGAACAGAATTGCCGAATTGATGGATGACAATGGCAAGACTCATGTTGGTGAGGAAGAAATAGGGAAGGTAGAAAACCAATATTTTCATAAAAAGTTTTCTTCTACCTACGCTATTATTCATGAGAAGGTTCATCAGGACCTTTTAATATACCTGATGTGCAGGGTGCTGATTTTTTTATCTTTCCCATTCACCCGCTTGGAAGAGAGGGGATCTCTATTCCAAATGGGAGCTACCAAAGCCCCTAGACCAGATGGTATGCCTGCGTTATTTTTTTTTGAAATACTGGAACATTGTGGAGGAGGATGTGGTTGCCATAACATTGAGTTTTTTGAATGGAGGTAATTTGGATAGAGTTTTGAACAAGACTTTGATTGCATTGATCCTCAAAGTTAACAGTCCAGAAAATATGACTCACTATGGGCCTACCATCCTTTGCAATGTGATTTACAAAAGTGATTAGTAAGACTATGGCTAACAGATTGAAAGTGGTCTTATAGTCTCTTATTTCAGATACACAGAGTGCTTTTGTCATAAGCAAGTTGATTACTAACAATATTCTGGTGGCATATGAGCTTACACATGCACTATGGAACAAGAGGACGGGGAATGAAGGTTACGTTGTGATGAAATTGGACATGAGTAAGGCCTACTGGATGTGGGGATTGATGTCCAAGAAAGCCTACTGGTTGTCTGCAACATCCAACCGGTTGCATTAAAGGAGCATTATTTGGGTCTTCCCACCCTGGTGGGTTGTTCAAAGAATCAGAGTTTTCAACCTCTAAAGCAGAGAGTATGGAAGAGAATTCAAGGATGGAAGGAGAAGCTTCTATCTAGTAGGGGCAAAGAAATTCTTATCAAGGCAACAGCACAGGCCATCCCAACTTACGCTATGGGTATTTTTTTTATAAAAAATTCCTAAGTCTTTGTGTAATGAGTTGAATCAGATGGCTCGCTTTTGGTGGGGACAAAATACTGATGTCAAGAAAATTTATTAGATAGCGTGGGATAAGCTAGGTTGGCCTTTATACTCTCAATTTAGTTATAATAGGGTCTTTAAATTTAGAATTTCATGTATATTATTTAAATTTTTCTTTACTAAATTACTTCTAGTGGATTAAACCTTTTAACATAGAAGGATTACAACCGTCATTACTAATAATTCTTAACCAACCTAAAAGATACGTAAATATAGTGGTACTAATATACAGTGCAAAACGAACTCAATTAAACAAGATAACAATTGACGTGTTAAATTTTTTATTTTCACGTAATATTTTGGGACGAGAGAATGACGGCCCAGTAATAAATCATTTCCATGAAAGCAACCGCCATTCCAAAACAAGTGAAAGTTAGAGATGATTTTTCTTTTATTCAACTGAAAAATAAAGCGAAAATTACAGTCTCAAATGAATAGTTTTTCATGAAATCAGTCCTAAAAAGAGAAAACATCCTTGCTACAAGGTTTTTCCAAAAAAAAAAAAAAAAACTAATTCTTCTGTCCCCATCCCTTCTTTGGAAAAATAAAAAAATAAAAACAAGAGTTTGCTTCCCACAGCCCATGATACTGCAACCCCAATCCTTGTGCATCCAATCTCTAAACTTAGAGATGGTTTGTGAATCTCTTGGAAAAAGAATTATATAATGGACAAAATATTTCTCCAAGTTCCTGGACACAAAGGTAATTTCATTATCACCTAACCCCCGAAAATGGGACCACATAAAGAACCCATAATCCACTGTTCCTCGACTCCCACAGAGTATAAATACAAACGGCAGCAGCTGATTTCTCTCTCACACCATTCTCGGTTCTCACACTATGGCCTCAACTGAGCAGCCACCGAAGAAGCGATGGAACTACGACGCTCCTCCTACGGAATCGCCACCGCCACCACCACCTCCTACGACGGCGCCGGAAGAAGTTCCGCCGCCGCCATCCTCTCCGCAAACCCTACCTCCACCACCGCCGGCGACTCCTCCGCCGCTATCACCCGGGGAGATTCTCGCGAAGCGGCGGAACCAGGACGAGATTCGGAACGTGCTCGAGTGCTACAGGCGGATTAGGTTTTGCTTGTCGACGAAGGACGGTTCGTTCATGCACGACCTTGAGCAGAGCTACCTCGCTCTCATCACTGCTTCCAGAGGTAACTGATTGCCCTTTTGAAGTCCTGTGAATTTTGAATTGTCGTGAATTGAGTGGACTTTGATGTGTATTGGAATTTACTGTGGTAATTTTGCGATTTGTGATGCGTTTGATTGTGATGGAATTGTGGAAATGTGGTTGATTTTGCACGGGAGGGGAATGTTGCCGTGGAATTCTGCACGAATTTCCATTGAGGAATTTGTTTTTTTTCCTCTCCTGTATGAGAAGCTTGTGGCTAGAATTCAATCGGTTTGCTGTTGTTTGCATTTGCCCTAAAATGTTTTTACTGTAAATTGCCTGCTGTCGTGTTAACTTCAACCACGTGTTTGGATTTCTTGAATCGAAAGAATTAGCTTGTTCTGTTGCTTGGAATGGTATTCATTTAAAAATTGAATTCGTTTTGATATCGTTTTGTGTGTGGTGATTTCTCTCGTATTTAGGAATCTTGTTTGTGCTGCTTTTGCTGGGATTTGTAAATCATTTCATTTCAAATGCTATTTTGAATTGTTTAGTTTTAAGTTTTCCAAAGGTACATTCATTAGGTATTGGCAAATATGGTCTGTTTTGCATACAACAGTGTCAAGTATGCAGTTATAGCCTTATAGGACATTTCTTTCTTTGTCATAACATTAACACAATCCTTTGAAAGCCATGAATGTTTTGATGAATTGAAATGCTTAAATGCAATATTTACGGAAAGGTAGATATGTGCTATTGATGGCATGATGTTAACATTATCTCATACATTAAACGTCAATAGCGGGAAATAGCGTTGAGCCAAAAATCCACTATGAAAATATAGCAGATAGCATTGCGGCTTATAGTGGAAGGCATAGTAGCTGAAAACATATATATTTTTTAATATATTCATATATAAAGGTGGTTTCTTAGCTACCTTATGGGGTAAATACCCTATGGTACCTAATTTATTCATTTTTAATAATTTTTACAACTAAATTCATCAAATTTTGTTTTTATGTTATGTTTTATATGATTATAATAAATTTTCTTTAGTCAAATCATTGAAAGATCCAACTTATAAGAGGTTTAGAGATTTGCGGACCATTTGAGCTTATGATGCACCTCTCTACAAATATTGTATTAAAAAATATTAATTTATTATATTAGATCATATAATCTATTAATATGTCATATTAGATCATGAAATGATAACAAAAATTAATGAATTTAGTTATAAAAATTATAAAAATGGATAAATTAAGTACCATGGGATATTTACCCCATGGGGTAGCTAAGAAATCACCATATATAAATGCTAGAGCCTCCTAACCATTTAACCTAATTATTCTCCTAACAACCCCATGAAGACACTTGGCAATTTTGGGGGTAAAATAGGAAGAAAAGAGAATATTGTTGTCAAGTGTATGGGTTAGATAATACTATAGCAGCATAGTGCCGCTATAACTGCTATTTGATATCATAGCGGTTTGATCCATGCATGCTACACCATAGCGGTATAGCGTCGCTATAACCGCTATTTGATAACACTGGCATTAACTAAAGCTTTGACATTCAGTTGACACTATCTCCCAAGTACGGGATTTTTTTCCCCAGAAATTTCTCCCTTGATTTAGAATGATCTTACGGCATTCACTTGTCTATAAATTCACAAGAGTGATTTCTACAAAAGCCACCAATTTCTTGAATTATTCAAAATTGGTAGGCTATCCGTTGCCTATGAATTAGGATTCTATAATTTTGTGCTTTGATAATTTAATAATTTGAGATTTAGTCTAGTTTAGAATTGTTAAAAATTCCTTTTCCAAGATTGAAGATATAACATGGGGAATCAAAATTACTTTTGAGTTTTGATTTAAACTCGTGAAATCACAACAATGAAAAACCTCAATCTCAAACAATATCTGATTCTATACAACCACAGTCAGGATTAAATAGGATTAAATTTGATTACATTTTCTCTGATACCAAATGTTGGAATTCTAGATTCAAAACTAAATTAAAACTTGACAATCCCAAATTCTTGATTAATTTAATCCGAAATTAAGGCTTACACAACAAATAAAAGATTAGGCGATAGAAGAACCTGAAATGGATGATAATGGGATTGTCACGATTGGGATTAGGATTCTCTAAAGTAAGATTTCCAGATTGTCTCTAAATTGAGAAATTGAGGGGCTGTCCACCTTTAGATCATTCACTGAGGCCTACACACGATGCACTTTATTGATCTAAGGGTACATATCCCTTTACTTTCTCACTTTAGAGACAATTTCACTTTAGAGGATCTTTTTCCATTCTAATTGAGTCCTTTTAGGCGATCATGGTCATCTTAAATGAGGGAGATAGAACTATTCCTATCCCATGGTAGTTCGCTCGTGTTATTGTTGATGGGGCTATTCCATGCACTAGGGTTGTTAGTAATAGGCCTGTTCTTGTGTATAAATAATAACATAATAGGCTAAACCTATTCATCATTGTAAGCTCTACACAAGACCCAATGATACAGTGATATATCTATCAATGAGTGGTGCTTAACAACAATAGGCCCTATAAAAATAATGATTATAAGTTTTGGGCTTAAACAATATGGTCTAACCATTTTGACATTTAATTAATCTGAATATTTATAAATATGATGTTGACTTATAGAATACTACAATAAAGAACACTTCTTACAATTACCACCTCTTGTGAGTTTAGAAAGACCTTCCTTATTCCAGTACTCCAAGAAATTAAAGTGACACTGCTGATCTTCGACCAGCCTATAAGCTAAGCAACAACAATAAGCACTCTGAAATAAGAAGAAATTCTTAGGTAGGCAGTTCCTACCAAATCATCTATTAGGCATATCATTTGATAGTTGACATGTATAAATCCATTATTGGAGGATAGTTCAATTTTATAGTGGACCAGACAACACCTTACGCATGTGGAATATTGAATAGAGTGTCTAAGGTAGACAATGTCTAGCGAAGACTTACTCCTAAACTGCTGATCTTAGATCAACCTATAAGCTAGACAAGAACAATAAGCTCTCTTAAATAAGCAGAAATGATTGTATATGTTTGTTTATGATTGTATTCAATGCCAGCAAGCATGAAGGAAAAGAAAACTATATGTTCCTTTTTCCATAAAAGTGCTTCAGATTTCATAAAATTACATTGAAATACGTGTGAAAAAACTTTTCCAAACAGTCATTAATCCAAATAAGCTCTAGTCCAAGCAGGCTACCCTAATACACTCTTCCTTGTGACCCCACCGATTATAAAACGACGGCACTGAGTGCTCACTTTCTCTGAGTCGCCACTCTGTTCACACCATGACCTCAGTTCTGCAGCCTCCAAAGAAGCGAAAACACTACATGATTCTTCAAGAATCGCCGCCACCTTCGCCCCAGCTGGCACCTCAAGCATTCCCACCATCCCACTCTCTGCGAACCCTACCTCAGCCTCCAAAGGAGGTTCTCATAAAGCAGCAGAACAAGGATGAGATTCGAGGCGTGGTTGAATGCTACAAGCAGATCAGGTTCTGCTTGTTGAACAAAGAAGGGCCATTTGAGTCTGAACTTGAACAGAGCTATCTCGCTCTCATCGATGCTTCGAAAGGTAATAACCACCTTTCGGAGTCTGTGAATTTGATCGTGAATGAAATTCATTGAATTTGATTTATTGTATTGATTGTGATCTTGTGATGCATTTTATTGTGATTGAATTATGGAAATGCAATTAATTTTACAGAAGGGGAAGGTTGCCACTGAACTTATTAAGGAATTTTTCTTTGAGAATCTTGTGGCTAGAATTCACCCGTTATCTGTTTGGATTTTCCCCAAAATGATTTTTCTGCAATTTCTTGTTGTGGTGCTAGTTTTAACCTTGTGTTGGAGTGTTTTTAAATTGAAAAAACTTATATCTCATTTGGAATGATATTAGATTAAGGATTGAGTTCGTTTTGGTATCTTTTTGTGCGTGTTGATATCTTGTGATTTAGAAATCTTGTTCTTGCCTCTGTTGGTGGAATTTGTTAATCATTTCATTTCAAATGCTCTTTTGGATTGTTAATGTTACAAGCATTCCAATTATATGTTAAATATTACCGAATCTCTATGATGTGCTTTGCATATAACGGTGCAAAATATGCAGTTACTGGATTCCTCTTTGTTGCCATAAAATTAACTTTTCCCTTTTAAAGCCATGAATGCTTTCATGAAAAGTAAATGCCATCTTTACAGAAGCGTAGTTATGTGGTATTATTCTTGTGATGTTAACATTATATCATACATTAGTTAATGCTTCAGCATTTAGTTATTAGTTGTCTGAGAGCTCTAATTATGTTTGATTTGATGATTGTTACTTGGATCCAGTATGAGTACCATAAAATATGTTAATTAAGCAAAAATGTTTTAAAGAGCACAAGATTTGAGGGTATGAAGTAGCACGTTGTTTCATTTAGTATCACAAACCAAATAGTTTAGTCGCAAAACTTGATGTTTTGTAAGGACAAGTCTATACTTTGAGTAATATCTGCTTGAATAGTGCTGTGGACTGATAGTGTCTAGGATTTTGAGGTCTCCTCGCATGAGGCCAAGCTAGTTGTGGAGAGCTCAAGAGGTTTGGGTTTCAACGATACCTCACAGTAGCCTTGTCTGATTTAATCAGCTGATTAAGTGCTTAATTTGCAAGCAATCAATACTCTATTTCCAATTTCTAGTTATTGAAGGAAGGGATAAAAAAGTTTCCTGATTGAAATTCTCTTTGTGCTTACAATGAAACTTTTACAATGTGACAGGTTGTTTGAGTACAAAAAGAATTGTGGCTGAATTTATTCCTCGGTATGCATGTCACTGTCCAACAGCTTTGGAAGCTGCTACTAAAGTGGTTATGGATATGTATAACTGGAGTTTGACACTAATCAACAGAGGAGCGGATTCTGATAATGTTGCATTTGAAACTGCTGAATCCTGTATTTTTGGCCTGGTTGTTATTTGCTGCACTGCTTCTTCAGTGGCACCAACATCTGCTGTAATTAGAGGAATTTGCTCTGCAGTTTTCCAGAATGTGCTAACCTTTTTTCTATTGTCACTTGAGGGAAAGGATGTCTTGCAGTTGGTTGATAAGAGTTTCCTGAACATGGTAGATTCCCCTGAGTTCTTCTCTGAGTTGAAGCAAAAGATTTTAGATGAAGATGAATCCTCGTTGACTAAACTGTCTAAGTCTCATGCATTATGTCTACTTTGGATATTCTGTTCTTGTCCAAAAGACGTGCTTGCAGCTTGTTTTGAGCTCTTAGTCTCTGCCACAAAAGAGGGAGCTTCTGAACAAGGACAACGTTTTCTGAGCCTGGTGACTAGCAATGTTGATGATGGTGAAGCAATTCATCCTTTGGATAGAGAAAATGGTGGACCTAAATCTGGTGCAGGGTCAACTGTGACCGGAATCAGAGGCAATGAGGTTGATAAGGAAATAATGACTGATGACAACCAAGTTTCTGATGGTGATTCATCTGTTCTGAAGAGCTGTTTGCTCATGCTGGTAATACTTCATAGTTGTTAACTTCTTGTGTGGATTTTGTGCAACGTTATTGGCAGTATATATCTTATGTTTTTGTTATCCAAGGTGTTTGCTCTAATTATTGGTATTTGCATTGCATGCTCTTTGCATCTATCGTGAACTTTATTATTGATCTATTCTGGAAATCATTTTTTGCAGCTGTCTTCTCTCGGAAAAATTTGACCTACACCATTACCTATAGTTTAAACCGTTCATAGATCAGTCTTAAAACTTTTGTGCATGGAGCAATGTACTTGACTTGTGGGCTTGTCTTCTGTAGATAAATTAGCCAAGTTCAAAGCTTGGGTATGCTTGATTTGATTACCCTCTATGTTGTATTGGTGTTATTGCTAAAGGAAGTTATTATTTTCCTTTGAAGTTATATGTATGATTCTTGTAAAACAAGGAAAACACCCCATGTCTTTCATTTGTGAAAAGTTATAACTTTCCTGTCTAGCGAATATCATTTGTACATCTTATTCTCTATATGAGTTAGTTCAATATAAAATAATTACTGATAAATTTAATGTGTTATTTGTGATGGAATTTTAGTGTGTCGATAAGAATAAATTAATACTCTTTTATCTTTCACTTTCCCTTGTATAGTTAATAGAAACTACTTATCTTCTAATTAATTTGTAATCAGAATTAATGGTAATAGGCAATAGCCTATCAAATTATCAAAATGCAAGTTCCATGTAAAATTTATGCATTGGGGTTACCTGCCAATTTTTAATGCTTTGGTGAGTGATGACATTTTTTTCTCGTTTGGAAGATGTAACTAAAGTGGTTATATTTAAACAGCACTCTAAGTATGTTCCTTCTTAATTCTTTATTTTCATGTAAGGAAAAAAAAAATGACTTGGTATGTAGTGTTTAATTGAAAATCCATGATGTGAGGCTCACCTTTGTAGGAGTCATGATTTAGCTTTTTTTCTTGTATGGTTGATATTGTGGTAGAAATTAGTAGCTTATTCATTGCTGGATACATTGAAGAACATCTGGTTGAAAACTTTGTACTTTGGCTTGACTTCCTTTAACTATAAGTTTTAGTTCTAATTCCTTCGTACTGATGACACCTTTTTCATGGTCTTTATACAGATTATTGACAAGGACCCGTCATTGCAGAAATGGATGTTGCGTAGATGTAAGAAGTTATTAGACTTGCCTAATAGTGCTTCACCAGAAATTATAGCAGCACTGCAAGGAATTCTCAGAAGGTTTGCTCAACAAACAGATTTGGAAGAGTGTCAAGTAGATAGCGATGAAGATAAATCTGAGTCTTCTATTTATATGAATAGGGACTATGTGGTTCCTAGGACTTCTGAGGAACATGACAGCATTGGTGAATCATTTGGAAAAGGTAGCAATTTAAGAGTCATATTTGGTTCTTCTAATGATTATGGTTTTACTTGTGAAATTTATGATAGTCTGTTATAACTCATTGCTCTGCAGTCTCTCTTGACACTGTTCCTGTATCAAAAGTGGCTTCTCATTTTGATAATGGAATCTCAAGGCCCATGGGCATTGAGATGGGGGAGGAAGGGAATGTGCCCCATGTTAGATGTTCCACACCTAGAGACTCAGCAAGTCATCAGATATTCTCATCTGCAAGTGGTACCCCATTTGACTTTAGGAGTAATTCATTTGAAGGTAAAAATGATTTACGAAATGTTGAGAAAAATTAAGTTTTAGATATTAATTTTAATTCACTTCTATTGAGATCTTCAAGCGGAAATATTATGACATCTCCTAACCATCATTTTATGTCACCAGCTGCTTCAGCAAAAAATCAAGTTACCTGGTGCTTTGATGGTGATCCTGCAGCCATGGATATTGTCTCTGCTTCTACGAAGCTCTGGATTGGTTATGTAGGACCTGAGATGCCTGAAAACCATATTACGTTTCAATTAGAAAGATTTGGACAAATTGATCGGTTCATTTTTTTCCCAGGAAAAGGGTTTGCCTTCGTTGAGTACAGAAGGATTATTGATGCAATAAAAGCTCGACACTATTTACCTGGAAGCTTCCCTTGCCGTGTGAAATTCATGGATATAGGATTTGGAACTAGGGGTATGATGAATGAGGTTGTAGTTGGTTCTAGTCCTCATATCTATGTTGGAAATATTTCCAGTCAGTGGGCCAAGGATGAGATCCTGCATGAGTCGAGGAAAGTAATCCGTAAAGGTCCTCCGACAGTTATTGACCTCAGCTGTGAGTGTGCATTACTCATGGAATTTGAAACTCCTGAAGAAGCTACCTCTGTCATGTTGCATCTGAGACAGTTCCGACGAGAAAGAAGTAACTACAACCCACATTTTAATCCAGCAACAGGTAATACTGGAATTGGGCATACTTATATGGATGGTTCAAGACCTTTGCCTGCCCCTCCCCATCTGGACCTTAAAGTCAACATCCCAGCAAACTTGTCACATGGTGTCACCGGATCACCTCATGCTCGAACTTTACCTGGGAGCCCTGCTGACAGCACTCGCACGAGGATGTCTCACTTGTGCTCCTTACTTGCTTCATTGCGTACAAAGTATAATATTAATCAGAACATGGGTCTCCATGATAACTATATGACTGGATCTGGAAATAGTTGTGCTTCTTCGATGCACGAGGAAGATGCAGTACCATCCAGCACTTTGTGGATAACTATTCCAAGGAGTAGCTCTCTGTTCCTCACAGATGAAGAGCTAATGGCCATTTGCAACCTTGCTATTGGAAGCTCTGGCTCCATTGTGAGGTTAACACAGGCAAACATGCAGATGGGATGTGGTTGGTTCGTTGAATGCAGTAACATCGATGTTGCAGTTTCTGTTCTAAAGAATCTTCGTGGATGTCCAGGATTGTTCTTCCAGATAGAATTCAGGTTATACAAGATTCATTTAATTTTAATCAACACACACAAACACAAGTATATTTGATGATTAAAGTGGTCCGTTCATGGTTTTTTTTCCCATTTGAATGAATTCAACTCAAACTCTATTGCTTTCACGCACTCTTCTAATGAAAGGCACCAAGAACACTTACATGTGAACCCATGGTCCTCACTTTATTAAAATAATGCATTAAATGTTTATGACATGTTCACTAGATGCCACATAATATATACACTGAGTGGCAAATTGTTTATCAGCATATTTTGTAAAATATATACTAAATCTGACAGGATGATATATCTACTAAAAGTCTCAATATTCTTTTATAAACGAAAAGTTCTTAGAAAGTCACATTCAGATTCTTTGCATCTACTATATGAAGATTACATGTGAAATGTTATATTGAATGATCAATCTTATAAAAGATTTTCCTAATAACAATACTAAGTAGTTTTGGTTTAACGTAAACAATTTTCTAGTGATTTAAAACTTGGAGAAATCTGAAATGATTTATACTGTTTTTTTAGATATATTAAAACCAATCGCGAACCTTCACCTAGCAACTTAAGCTTTTAGAAGAGGTTATCTTTGACTTTACATTGGAGCCTTTGTGACCAAGTGGTTAGGTAAAGGTCCAATCCTTGCCACCTTTCATTAACTAAAAAAAAGTTGAGTTTTGCCATAGATTAGAGTAGGGCTGTGTATATTGTCCATGTCCCAAGCTCAAAATGGCTCTGTCATTAGGTGTTAACCAATGTGGAGGCTTCACCTAACAGCTTTTGCTCTTAGGAGTTGATCCTTGACATATAAAATTAGAACTTTCATTCCAACATTAAATTATCTAATATATGCATACCCAAAATGTTTCTCGGTGGTATGAACTAATTTTTTGCAGCAGTCAGTTGATCATGAACTCTGTTCCGTATGTGGCTTAGGGTGATTATTTCTTCCAACAGCTTTTAGAATGTTTTAAATAAGCCTTCAGGATAATTTAATAGTGCTTACTAATTTTTGTGGTTATTGTTCTCTCGTCTTTATACAGCAAACCTGGAAATCAGACTGCTGTACCATTTTCAATCAAACCAGAGAATCCTTCCATGGAGCTTGTATCCCCAAGAATAAATTCCCAGAATCACAGTAGTGGAGTACACAGTGCACCTCTGTCTCAGTCAAACTGGCATTTTCCTGGTTCCAGGGATATGTCAGAAGTTGGAGCAAGGAAAGCTGACGGTTATGATAATTTATCGCTAGATCCTCATCAAGGAGGTAATATTATTGAGGCCAAACCCTTTTTTGCTTTTGCATGACCATGAGTACAGCATTCTTTTATGCAATTATAAATTGCATAAGTTGAAGGTGAGCCTCGGTACGACAAGGTTGCTGCCTTGTGAGGAGGTCATGAATTCAAATCTTAAGAACAATCTCTCCGCTTGCGGGGTAAAGCTGCAAATATTGTTTGGCATAATTACTGTTTTCTATGCATTAGTTTGGTGCAAATACTGTTTTCTTGTGCACTGCACAATTTTGTCCATTTATGAAATTGGCTTCATTTTGCACCAGCTAATGGTCCACATATACTCCCTGGAACACAAGGACCTTCCATTCCACCACCGCAACAAATTCAGACAGCTCCTTTTATTCGCCCTGTTTATGGTCCTCCAAATGGTCCATGGGATCCACGGGGAATAAATAATCATTTTCCTGTCAACCAATTTAATACTGCAGGGATGCCAAATAATCATCTACCTTTTATACCTGCTTCGGTAACTCCACTTTCTCAGGTCCAGGGGCCTCCAATGCAGCCTTATGGCCAGCCAATTCCTCCACCAGTTATGCCACCACCTTTGCAATCTTTTCCACCACCACAGCATGAAATGCCACCTCCACATCTGCCTTCTCCGCCACCTTTGCCCCAGGCACAGCCACCCATGGTTCCTCCACCACCTGGCTCTCCTCCCCCACCTCCTCCTCCACCACTGCCTGTCCAGGAACCAGTCACTATCGAATGTTCAGGGCAGTCTTTGCAGTATATGTGGCAGGGGGCTCTCTGTAAAAGCGGGGTTAACTACTGTACAATTTATGCATGCAGAGCAGATTCAAATGTTTGCAGATATTCAAATGCCACATCTGAGCCTGCTGAGTATGGCATCATCTGTTGTCTCCTTACTGTCATAGAATATTATTTTCTTTAAATAAATGCCTGTTTTAATTGCTGTTTCGCTGGTGCAGGTGGCCTGCAAAATTGGATATGACTAAACGCACTGACTTTCGACATGTGCAATCAACATTTTCTGCTACTCCACCTAATAGAGTGCGTTTTCAAGTATACTTTGGCTGCTCTCCCCTCTCCCAACCATCTCATGCTCACTCATGAGGATTTAGGGATTTTTATCAGTGATTTAGGAATTTGTTTTATTGACTTGTTTGGGTCCCTACCTAGTTGGATTAGCTATCCTAGTTTATTCTTTATTTAGTCTTAGGTCTGGGTTGCTTGACTTAGTAGACTTGTGTTTTTAGTCACCTGACATGGCATGATCTTTTGGCTCCTGGATCTTGGCTTATTTTTTGATTTTTGATGATTAAGAATTGAGTGTCTTCGAGGGGGTTAAGCAAATGTATGCAAGAATTGCATCCAGAAATATTGAGTCACATTCACGTTAGCAAATATCTCCTTTCATTTTATTATGATTTTCTAATCTTCCATTCACCCTTTCCCTATATCTGTGTCCAGAGTAGTTTGCTTTTCCATTATCTTATCATGATATCTAGATTTATGAAAAGAACAACAAATTCATTTTCCTGGTAGTTTATTTTTTGTTTGCTAGAAACGACTATGGTAGTCCTTTTGTCACTGTCATGAAATGTTAGTTCTCTGCATTGGTCTTCCATTCTCTGTATCTAACTATGAATTTGGTATTGGCTTCTGATGCAGAGGGAAGTGTGCCTTTTGATCCCATCTTCCCCAAGTGACCACAGAAGGGTATGTTTTCTAATCATCATTGATTTCTGATTTCAAGATAACATTGTCTTTCTGAGATTTAATTAACTTGATCAGCATATTGTTAGTGAGATTTCCTGTGGCAACTAAATAATTTCACAAGTTTTGGGCTACTATTGTTGTGATTCTAATGAGATATTTGCATAAATTTTTTGCTGAAGACTACTACTTGTCTGCTATTGTTGTGATTCTAACAAGAGATCAGTTTTGCTGAGTCTTTCTTTTTTTTTTTGGGTACATTTCTTTTTCCGTTGTCTGAAGTATATACCTATTATTATTTTAGTAGTAAAACGAAATCCTTCCCTTTTCATGGTGCGCACTTTTTTTAAAAACAAAAAAAATAAAAAAATAAAAAATCTTCCTATAAATGTTATTAGTCATTCAGTATCTATACAAGTAACAATTGGAATTTGTATTTTGTGCTGTAATACAGTTCCATTCTTCTTTTTGACCCTCTGTATATGTCAACCAGTTTCAGGATTTTGTATCATACTTAAAGCAGAGGGATTGTGCTGGAGTCATTAAAATCCCAGCTGCTAAATCCATGTGGGCAAGGCTGCTATTCATACTCCCGTACTCGCCTGAAACATGCTCGATGTTTTCTATCGCATCAGAACCATCTGTTTGCCTCATTGCTTTGGTTCTACCCAAAGAAATGAACTTCGAATGGGCATGATTGTTGTCCTACATCGTATGTATACTTGCTACTCATCATCTTTAACGTTGTGCACACAGACTGCCTTATGCAATCATAGTATACAAGAGTGTGGCTTTGCTTCATGAATTTTTTTACATTTTTTTTTTATAATGAAGGTTTAGGTGGGTTTGATGTCGGTCATCCCACCAGATTCAGGGCAACAACCCATATGTAAGATATTTATTTAGGTATAATGATCATAAAGCAAAGCCTAATACTCGCATAAAGTATATCGTTATTGGAGAAGGCATGGTTTTGTTTGCACAACGTAGATGACGATGAGTAGAAATGTAAACTTATTTTGCCATATGCTTTAGATGTAGAATGTAGGATTCCCAGGACCCAAAAAAAGTTATAATAAAATGTAGGCTCCCCTCTATGGGTAGAAGCTAGACAGTGAAATTTGGATTTGTGTTTGGTGGGTTAGTATGTGGTGGTGTTGATAAAGATCCAATGATGCTGATGAGAACTTTTCCTCCCGACCATTTTGGTCTCCAATATACATTGTGAATTCATTATGAAAGTCACTTTTAACAATTTTTAAGTAACATTCTTTTTACCAGTAAGCGTAATATTATTAGTTTTGTGTGGGAGTCGATTTGATTTGGATTTGGGGAGAAGGTTCTTTAAATGATTCAAATTTAATATAGTGATTTGATTCGTTCTTATAAAAGAAAATCGTTTTTTACAGTCCATGTGACATAACTCAGCAAGGACTAGCACCATTACCATGTGCCAATTTAGCTGATGTACTGTTTTGAATCGAGAACTAGATGGAGATGGGCATGGTGGAGCTTGCACTTGAACAACACCTTCAAGCATCTGTGTCACCCTTTCTTATGGTAGGCCTAAGACCTGGATTCTCTGTAACACACCAAATGGCAATGATTACCAACGTCTCCAAAGCTCCCTTTATCATCCAATGCCTCCTTGTCATCCCTAACCAAAACATCAATAGCACTGTAGCAATCACAACCAAAACACACAGATTGCTTTCTTTTCTTCTTCTCCGGGCTCCATTTCCACATATCTCGGGCAACAACTGATCTCAAGGAGCAGCAATGCGTAGCTATAGACATCCACTTTGGCTGTAATTGGCATTCTTTTAAACCACCCAACGGCAACATAACCCTTTGTCCCCTTATGGCAGTGTTGGTTCTGCTTTGGTTCTTCAAAAGCTTGGCCAAACCAAAGTCATCTCTTGCATTATGGTAGTCATCAATGAGTATATCACGATGCTTTATGTCACCGTGGATAATTTGTTTGTTGCACTCTTTGGGTAGATATGCAAGTCTTGTTGATACCTAATTACATCTGACTCAGGTCATATTTTTTAAAATTACAAGTAAGTCTATGCTACTTTTCTATTT
The DNA here is from genome assembly GCA_003254905.1 of Nissolia schottii. Taxonomy (NCBI): domain Eukaryota; kingdom Viridiplantae; phylum Streptophyta; class Magnoliopsida; order Fabales; family Fabaceae; genus Nissolia; species Nissolia schottii. The sequence continues at coordinate 338,728 of QANU01028836.1, read as the reverse complement.
GTAACTAATTATTAAAGTACCACAATTTTCTATTTTATCAATACGTTATCTATTCTTCAATGCATAGTTATCAAAATCGCTTTTTAACTCGTAAAATCGTACGATTTTACGAGTTTAGGTAGTAAAATCGAGCTAAATCGCATGTAAACTCGTTTCTGGGTAAAATCGGGTAAACTCGTATAAAATCGCATAAAATCGGGTAAAATCGCGAGTTTACCACAAAGGCAGTTTTTTTTTTTAGGGACAAAACATGTTTGATATTGTTTTGCATATCTATGAGTTTTTAGATTTAGGTCATTTAAGTATTTTAGAGTTATCATTTACAGTTGCGCCTACAATCGTGCTCCATCGTGCTCCGTCGTTGCTTGTGCTCCGTCGCTAATCCATCGTATATATTTCATCATTTGCTCAGGGATCTTTCCCACCAGGGTGCGTGACCTCTGCATTGCTATTTGTGCTTTAGTGTTCTAGATTGAAGACATCATTGTCACAAACTCGCTTCTTGTGATGTTTAGTAGTCAATACTATGTATTATGTTATATGTATTATGTATGAATTGAACTTAGAACTCATATATTTCATCTTTATTTGTGCTTTGTTATGGAGGTAAATGTATTTATGAATTTCAAGTTTTATTAAATATATTTTTGTAGCATAATAATTTTTTAAAATATTTTTTTAATAATAGGTAAACTCGTACGAGTTTACGATCCGAGTTTACCGAGTTTACGGAGGCTCCACGAGTTTACTTAAACTCTCGAGTTTGATAACCACGCTTCAATGTGTATTGAAACATGGAATATTCAATCTAGACTAGAGATATATTAGCAGCCATCGTGAATTCCCCTCGAGAACAATCACACGGTCACAAACATCAACCCCGTGATCATGAAGATGAACAATAGCACTAGCTCATCCAGGATCACCATGTCCAATTCAGAGAAACCATTAGCATCACATCCCCAAAGTTTTCCATTTATCTCATTACTGATGACACAATAATAAATTTAAGTTTCAAAATCCCAAAAGCTATTGATTGTGGTGAGATTGGGTGGATTGACCAAACTAGTGATAGTGAGGATGAATGCGAGTGGTGAGCAAATCCTTGGGTGGATGTAGGATCCTCAATCTTCATGTTCTCGGGAGAACCTGAATGGAAATTGGAGCACAGGGGAGGAGAAAGAGGGTTGGTTGGCATGGCTTCTTGGGAGCCAAGACTCTGTCTGTCGAGGTCCATGCGTTGGACACCTTCCCACTCTCACAAACGGTGGGAATAAGAGCCAAGGTAAGGCTGCGAATCCATGATATCCTCCTACAGTCAAAGTCTCAAGGTCCAAAGCCAGACAGAGCCCATGAAACAAAACCCAAGAGACTTGTGTGAGTAATTGTGGCAATCCCAAAGTTAATGGCAAAACCGCAAAAGCATCAAGGAAGCCTCCAACAGCAGCTGTAGAGTTATTCTTTATTGATCCACAAGAAAAGAATGCCGACACTAAAGGCCGGAAAAAGAATGATTATTCAAATTACGGGCAACACAGTCATGAGAAGGCAGCTAAATTCCCGGTTAAGAAACGTGTTTGGCAACATTTTACCTTATATTTCTTTCAATAATTGCAACCCCAAGGGGAAAGCAGATGAGAGATCCAGAGGACAAATCAGCAACAAAAACCATGCCATGAGTACAAATAGGAATATCTTGAATGAAGCTAAAATGCTAAAAACAAGCATCTGTGCTTGATAAGGACTTCTTTTGATAAAAAAACAAAACAAAAACAAAAACCACCCCGACAAATTTTTAATATTTAGTTTAGGTCAGTAAAAAATTATTTTTTTGGTTTTAGTTCAAACATATTAAAAATTATATTGTTTTAGTCTTTATCGTTAGTGACACTTTATTAATCACGTTAGTAATTAACATAATTCTACTAACGACAAGATTATCAATATTGTACAAATTATCAATAACTATCATTCTAAAATAATCAAATAAACTAATGGATATTAACAAAATAAGTTTATATAAAATAATAATAAATTATAAAAAAAATTAAATTATCAAATACAATGTTTTAATAACTTAAAAAACATTTTTAAAAAAACAAGATTAAATAGGGTTGATAAAAAAAATATAATACATCAATTAAGTGATCTTTCTTCTCACATAAAATTTGCAATTGACCTTAGTATTAAATCAGCTTGTCGTTGATGTCTAATTTAATAATCATAATCAGTAATACTTTTTCTCCATCACCTTATTTCTCCTTGCGACAAATCACCATCTGAAGCTTCATTAAACATCTAATCTGACTTATTTTCTCATATAATATAATTATGTAAGATACAACATGCTAGTACAATCTTAACTAGTGTTTTAATAACTAGTGTTTCAATAGCATAAGGAGGAGCAATTGTTAATGTAGGAAATCTAGCATTCACTACTCCAAATACACTATTATTAAGACCTATAGATACATAAAATTATAATAATGAGAATATGAAACTTATCTTCATAGACACCAACAAAAAAAATATTAAAATGAGCAGATTCACTTATGCTTTACGTTTAAAAATCAAATAACATTTCACGGCAGTTATCCATCATGCATCTGTACAACGACAAAAAAAAAATAGAATAAGTGATTTCCATTACATATCAAGCAACCATTAAACACATACACATTTTTTGTAAACACCAATTTCATAAAAAAAAAATGTATAAAATAATTAAGCATTTTTTTTAGAGATTTGAGTTTGTGCAATTGCTTTTCTATGTTACAAATCATAGAATATAATTAGGTTTTAGATGAAGATCATAGATCATATCATAAGTAGCACAACTAAAACCAAAAGTTAAGATGCAATCAATAGTGATAAATTATTTTACTAATTTGAATTATTTGTGTCTTCGTTCATTATTTGGCAATAGAGATAACAATGCAAAGTGAAAATCAAATAAATATAAAAATTGATGAGATGAAAATGTGAAATAAGACAGAATATTTTATATAAAAGATAAAGAATCATAGACCCCAAAAAATTCGTGCAAAGTTGAAAGTGAATTGGTGAAAATTGAAAAGTGAATTGGTGAAAAGAAAAAAATTAGATGAAAAAAAAAGTTTAAAATTAGTTTTTTTTAAATCAATTCTTAAATTATTATCGAACACAATTACTATAAAATCAAATCTCTTAAGTGTCGCTTTCATTTTTTCTAGATCATTTATAACATAAAAAAAAAATTTAAGCAACACTTAATTTAGAATGAAAGGAGTACATCACAATGCCCTATTTTAAGAAAAAGAACTAAGCTACAAATTTTCATAGCTTGAGGATTCTTAAACAACTATAATTGTACTTCATTCATTCCTGAGCTCCTACTTCTAAAGTTTAAATGGTTGAAGAAATTTAAAATAAAATTTTCTCTTATTTAAGCAAATAAATATGTTTTGTGCTAATCAACTTGATACTGCTGTCTAAACCTATTTGTTTGCATTTGTGCATCCACAATGAAAATTTGTTACGGACTGGGCCATTAAGGCCCATCCTAGCGACCCGACCACCCAGGCCCAGAGATCCGCGGACCCACCTTGCACAACCGACCCGGCCAAGTCCCAGGTCGGCCCCGAGATCCCCGCCATCCTACATGCTCGGGATAAGCCACCCCGAGATCCCCGTCACCTTATCTGCTCGGATAAGCCACCCCGAGATCCTCGGACAGCCCACCATACGCGGGGTTGAGATATTCTCCCACCGCCGTGATACGCGGAACAACCTCAACCACCTCAATTATATAGTAGCCCGTACTCCAGGTATAAAGATCATCCAATTATCACTTACTATACTCCTTAAACCCTTGCTTACTTGAGCGTTGGAATGATTGCGGGTACCCACCGCAACGCTAGTCCAAAGATCGTGTCAGAGCCTTTGTCAGACCTCAAAGCTCCAAGATCCAAAGAGTGTACCGAGGTGCATACTTCTGAACAAAATTGAAACTCAAATTTCTAACTTCGGCGAAGTGTTGATTGGTGGCGTTGTGAAGGAGGAGAGAGGATCAATCATGGAAATACACACAAGATTTCTTCTTTCTTTTTTTTTTTTTAATGGGAAATACACATAAGATTTCTTCAATTTTAATTCTTTGTATTAAATGCATGCCTTCTCTCCCTTTCATTTTATTTCCTTTGACAAATCCATGTGGCTGGACTCCACAAATATTACTTTTCATATAATTATTAATATATTAAAAGAAGTTTTAACAAAAATATTACAAACTCTAGCCAGTTATTGCATTTTCTTTGATAATTTTTGTTTTGCGAGGAATTTACACACACAAAATAACTTGGTTGAATTGTATTTTGTTATAATGTCATTCTAATATAAATCTTTGCTTCGTTTAAAATAAACATACAATTTGTGTCACATATGTAATATAGAATTTTATATCAATAATATTTAAACTCGGTCGCATACTAACTTTTGCTTTGTGAGTAATTTCATAATTTATATTATTTTATTAATTCAATGGTGAAATCTTTTATTTTACCTTTTGAAGTGAGGGGTTTCATTTCAAAGAATTCAATTCCTCAAAAAGAAGAAAAAGGTGCGTGCTCACTGTGGTGACTCCATTTCATTCTTGACATAACAAAAAAACAAAAGAAGCTGTGAAATTACATGAAAAATTAGAAGCTGCATCCGCAACACAGATAGAAAAAAGAGAGCATGAAAACCAGCACAACAGTTTCCAAGGTGGACAAAATCTTGAAAAACACATTGTCTATGAACGAAATTGGCCAATAGAGCCTCCTCCACTTCAATGAAGACCACAAAAACTTCCACCGCCATGACTTCTTCCTCAGGCTCTTGAAGAGCCTTCTTTTCTTATTGCTCCCCATGTCACTGGCTAGACCCTTCTCTCTCTATATATATGAAATCTATGTGAGTATTCTCCCTCTGTTGCTTTATGGTTTTTCATGAATCCTCAAATAGAGAAATGAGTTTACTTATATACTGAGGAGGAAAGAAAGGGTTCGAGTTTGAATTGGAGAGAAATAGGAATTGATTTGATTTGTAGACAAAATCTTGTATTGGGATGCTTTCAGAACTAAGAAATGACCCCACTTGTCAAATGTTTTTAGACTTTATTGTATTTAATTTTAAAATTCTATAAAATTTGATGGGGCTTAATGGGTATTGATTTGATTTTAAGTTTAAATTAAATTCAAATCATGCCAATCAATCTCTATTTTTAATCATTTAAAAAACTATCTAATGTATGTATTTTAAACATAATAATTAATTTTTATATTTACGAGATTCCTCTGATACTTCAATATTAGTAAGATTACCAATATATATTCACTACTAATAAATGACTCACGTTTAATTTCAACTGTCAACTTACTATTTTTTTTTATAATGTTTATTTTGAGAAGAAAAGAAACCGTGACTAACTCCTACAAGATACTAGTACTCTTAAAAAGTTGGCAATACTAAAAAAAAATCTCCTAAATGAATTTAAATCTCATTTTATTTAATTAATTTTAAATATAATATTTAATTTATAAAAATTATTTTCTTTTTCTTATTTTAATTGATTCCAAATACCCTTTAGAAAGATTGTATCATGTTATTGGGCGGTTGGTTTTTAGGCCAATTATATATTCTAATTCAATGGATTACACTACAAAAGATGCCCTACAAACAAAAGGAGCACAGAATATATTTGAATGTGGAAATTGAGACAATTGCTGTACTAATAAAGAATTGATGAATCTTTATGCCTTGAGAAGATTTAAGTCGGTGATGATCATATGCAAATTCTGCATGTTAATGCTCTGCTAGCATTTCATTCATATATAGGATCTACCGAAAGCACAACTTTAGATCTCATCAATTTTTCATGTTTAGCTATTTATTCCATTATTAAAATTACAAAAAGTTCTAGCATTTCAAGATGCCTTTAGTTGTTGGCGACAACAGTGGAAGAAAAATAAAATGAAAAATGAGAGGAATCGTTGTTTCTTTCTGTAATTCTGTTTGTGGATATCTAGAACTTCCTTGTTAACTTTTAGTGACAATGTTATCGGAAAGAGTATAGAAAAAAAATTATACTACCAAATTTTATTTCGGTTAATTGAGTTTCTTCAAAATTTTATTTTGGGTTAGTTGAGTTTCTTTTATACTATCAATTTTTAGTAAAATCCGATATCTTTGTAATGGTTAATAAATATTTAACGACATATTTAATTTTGATTATTAATTTTGGTAGCAAGTGTAAACAAGTTTCACCCGTATGTTTTATCATACAAGCACAAATGTTTAACTTTTCCACGTATTAATTCAAAAGTCTTACCTATCAACGTTAGAGTTGTTCATGATTTCGATAACCCGATCCAATCCTAAACTTGTTGAACCAGGCCATATGTGACGTCAATTTTAACACAATGTCTTTTTGGATCAGGTTTGGACCATGTTTTAGGTTTGGGATAAAGTGTTCCAATTTTTTCCAATACTCAAACTCAAGACCTTTTTTAAATATGGATGGGTAGGGTTGGGTCAAGTTTTGGCTGAATCTTAACCCTACCCTAAAGTTCTAGCATCTAGTGGTTGAAAAAATTGAAAACAAACTAAGCATATGGAGATCAAAATTCTTATCCAGAGCGGGGAAGTTAGTGCTGATTAAAGCAGTCATTAATAGTTTCCCACTTTACTACTTGAGTATTTTCCAGATGGAAAAACAGGTTCAACAAAAGATTATTAGTCTTCCACATAGATTCTTCTGGGGAAAGCAGAACGAGGAACGAGGCATTCCCCTTATTAAGTGGAGTCAACCAACAAAAGAAGCTAGTGGGTTGGGGGTCGGTGACCTGGCAACAAAAAATGTTGCTATTTTATTTAAGTGGTGGTGGCATTTCACGAAGGAGGACTGCCCTTTATGAAAAAAATATCGTAGTCTCTTGTAATCATATTAAGACTCTAAGTTGCTCTGAGGTAGTGCTAAAGAAGCCAAGTGGAGGCTCATGGCAAGGTATTTGTGCAAACAGAGAAAAGAATGGATGGCTTGAGGAAACCAACAGAGAAGGCATTCGAATGGAAGTAGGGAATGGTGAGAAAACACTGTTTTGGTAAAACTTATGGCTTAGGGTGAGTAGCTGAAAGATGCATTCCCAAAATTATACTCCATTTCTCTTCTTAGATAGAATAGAATTGCATATTGTGGGTTCTGGGATGGGTTAAAGTGGATTTATAGTTTTCAGTGGAGGAGACAATTGTTCCAATGGGAGAATGTATTATTATCTGAGTTCCAGAACTTATTACTCAATGTTAAGCTAAATGCGAGGTTGCTTGATAAATCAGCATGGAAGTATGATAGGCGGGGGGGAGTTCTCAGTCAAATCTGTGACAAACCTTGCATACAACTATCTACACAATCTCAACATGCCAATAGTTTAATTTTTCGGCAAAAATTTGGAAAGGTCTTGAACCTCCACGAGTTGAATTGTTGGTCTGGTTTGTTATTCTTGGGAGGATAAACATAAAGGACAGACTTAATGCTCGCAACATTATTCAACCGGATGATTTGGGTTGTGTCTTGTGTAATGGTGGTGAGGAATCAGTTGACCTCCTATCTTTTTGTTGCTGTTCGCTCAAGAGATTTGATCAATTTGGAAAGAAAGATGGAATGTGGTCTGGCTATTGCCTGGGAATGCAAAACAATTTTTTGAAGCCTAGGCAAATGTTAAAATTGACTAAAGCCTCAAGGAAGAGTAGTGGATAGCCTTTTTCTCTCAATTTGGATTATTTGGCAGATAAAGAACAAGTGCGTCTTCGACAACAATTTAGTTTGCTACATTGGAGTGGTTAACTCAACAAATTTGTAGCTACAACAGTGGAAGGATCTTTGCTCTAAACGTGTGTTGTGAAAGCCAACCTAACCTATTACATCTTAGTGCACTGGATCCCTTTGTAGTCCTTTTATCTGTATCAGGTGAGCTTGATATGGAGCCTAATTTTGGTTATATGTGAGTGCTTGTGTGGTTAATAAAGCTCTTCCTTCTCTTTTATTAATTTCTCTAGCTCTAGATCCTTGTAGTCCTTTTTTCGTCTCAGGTGAGCTTGTTTCGAAGGCTCCAAAGGTCAACTGGAGGTATGGAAGTGTTACTTGGAGGCTTTGGATATGGTACCTCATTGGGTTCTTGTTTCTTTTTTGGTTTTTTGGGCCCTTAATTAGCTTGGTTTGAGTTTTGTCCGATTGGATTTGCCTGGAGAGATTTTAATGAGGTCCTTTCCCAGCTTGTCTGTGTGTTCGATGGGCTTGGGGTGGGGTGGCAGGCAATGAAGTTTATTTTCGTTTCTCTCAGGTTTTGTTTCTTTTTTCTCTGTTTCCCCCCTTGGGTGCACTTCTGCGTACCTTTTGTAATTATCGGAAAAAAACCCTACTCTAAAGTTATTGGATAAAAAAAATACTCTATGCTATTTGCAAGTTTTACAAATAAAAACTTTAATCCTACTTAAAGAAAATATTTAAACCCTTATTTATCCTAGGTTATTAAACTCTCGAGTTAACTCGTATTACGAGTTTACGATTCTACAACACAAAATAAGTTACCACTCATGTAAACTCTCTTTTAGTAAACTCATGCGAGTTTAAGTAAACTTTTGATTTTACTAGCAAGTTTACAAGTTAAAATCTACCTACGAGTTTACCTCAAAATGTACAAATTTGACAACTTTTTTTAGATACATAGCTAATTTTGTTTATGTTAGACAATATCTATTGATTTTATTAAGCTAATTTTATATATTTATCATAATTGAGTTATGTTTTATCGAATTATAAAATAATACACATACAAAATAAAGTATGTTAAGGTATTTTTAATGATATTTCTTTCATTTATTTTATTTCAAAGTTAATATTATTCAATACCAATTATAAATACAACAATTAATCAAGTTTGGTTCCAAATTATATTGCATATAACATATATTTATTATGTACATAAACTCTTACGAATTTACGATTTGAGTTTGCTGAGGCTTCACAAGTTTACTTAAACTCTCGAGTTTGACAACCTTGATCCTACCCACTACGTTCTAATAAATATTTTATGTTTACATAATATAAGTGTCAATCACAAAAAAATACTTATTTTAGTGCATAAGAATATCATAATTTAAAACAACAACAACATAATTCATTAACATCTAAACCACATAGTCACATTAACATAATAAAATCAAGACATATTAAAGTAAAAAATATGCACAAAAAAAATTAGAAGAATCAAACTGATGAAAATATTTTCTACCTTTTATTCATATTTACTTTAGGGAATTGCTTCGGTATCTTACAGGTACATTAAAATCCCAACCATACCCTAACTCGTACGGGTAATTATCTATTGAAGAGCAAGATTTTCCCCCCACCTATCAAATTAGGTTAAGGCGAATATATATAGGGTATAAATTATCTTCCGTACTTAAAGAAAATAAGTGTCAAATAACTTGAATCAATGTCAATAAAGTATTTATTATAATTAAAAGTAAGATATATGATGCTATAAAATTGGGTAAATGAGACAAGGGGAAAAAAATTGGTTTGGGGACGGGAAAGAGGCGAGGAAACCAGCGAACCCGCTCGAACCACCGTTACTGGATGGTCTGGCAGCCGCCACCTGCAATCCTCTTACAACGGGTCACCATGGATTCCACACGTGCGAGGCATCGGCGTTTCTTTGTTTTGCCACATGAGGGAAACACCGGGAAAAGACCCCCATAATAGTTGCCCTCGCAGAGAAGGGAGGTTTAGGGTTTCGTGAGTCACGTGCGTATCCAACCCCACATCCCCAAACTTAGCCAAGGTTGCCTTCAAAAACATTTATAAATAATTGAGAATCATGTGCTAGTTTCGATGTGGTACATCTGGAACAAAGGAACAAAGAAAGAACTTGTTATAGGCTTATAACCATTGGTGGAATGGAAGAGTGTGAGTTTCTTAGGGAATGTTATGTGTACACGTACAAAGGGAGATAATAATTGAATATAATTTTTAAAGCCTTCTCTTAGATTTATTTTTTTTTTAATTGTGCAATATCAAACTCGAAGCGATGGCATTAATATCATGCAGCTTCGCATCCCATTGATGCTTCTTTGGTTTTTGGGCACAGAAAATTAGATGAGGTGTATTAGGATTTGTCTAATTACATAGTAATGAATTGGCCTAATTAATAAGTTATTAAAAAAATGTTAGTTAGGGTGATTATTACTTAGGATTTTGTAATTTTCTTTTTGTAATACCACTAGATAACATATTTTTTTACAAGCATTACTGATAGAATGAAACGCAAAGCTTTGAACTTTGATCATTAGTATGGTTAATTTATCATTGCACATTAGCATTTGATATAATATCCTACTAATGGATATTAGTTACTTTTAAATTTTAAGTATTAAAGTATCTTCAATATAAATTGAGGATTTCTTTTTTATACTAAAAGGCTCTTTCTTTTTTATGGGTGAATACAGTGATACATGGTTGAAAGTGCAAAAACTTAATGAGGAAAATTTTGGTCAGAATCTTACACTTAATAACACTGTTTAACTATTGGACAAATCTAAACATGAAATAGTACTTAAAAGTGCGAGAAATCATTATGGGTAGTACACTGTAAATCTTCTGGTAAAGTAATATGCGAAAAATTAACATAAAAAGTTAGATACTTTTCCATTTTCTTAATCTTTCTTAAAAGATGACCAAGTCAAGTCAATGGTTTTTCATTTTCAGATGGTCTTGTCCCTTACTGTGAGCAAACGCTGCAGCTCTATTCCTTTCCCACAGAGCCACCAGACCAAAGCACGAAAAATGGTAAAATGCAATAAAAGAAATTCTGAAATAATCTTTGAAAGCCAAAAAAGAAAAAAAAATAATAATCTCTGTTTAGTGTTTACATCTTAACATCTGAATTTTATAGTTAATTACTATTTTTACTAACGTGGGTGGGTGGAGGTGGCATGAATCTTAATTTGAGTCAGACTGAGGATCAGTTTGGATTAATTTTTAAAATAAAATAGTTTTTTTTAAAGAAAAACAAGTGTTTAAATATAATTTAAAAAATTAAATCAAAATATCATTTTTTTTTAAGTTCACAATCATTCACGTCTAAAAAAAAGTGACAATACATGTGATTTGTAGTAAAAATACTTTATAAATGAAAATAAACTCTTAAAAAACTATATTACAAAAATTTAAGTTAAAAAAGTACACTTATTTTAAAAGCTAATCCAAATGGACCATTAGTCGAATTCTTGGTAGTAAAATATAAATGTTAATGGTTTAATCGAAACAAAAAAATTTATTGTTTTTTTACTTTACTATATTTTTAAGAGATTAGCATTAATATAATGTCGGTCTCTCACACACATATATACACACACATGCACACAATAATAATGGTTGTATTTTGACATTTGTTTTTTTTAAAAAAAAAATCTCAAGTTGAAGTCTTATGATAAAAAATATTGTAATTTTTTTTAATTATTAAAATATTAATCTAATAACAAATTATGAAAGACTAATGTGTTCATTTGCATGAGATAAAGTAGAGTTTGACCCCGCATTAAAAAAAATAGTTTTACTTAAAAATATTATCCAAACACCCTAAAAAGAAAAATAATATGTCTACTTATTTATTATAGGACGTCGTGTCGACTCATTTTTTATTTATACTTGGATGAAATCCTGGGTGTTCATTTGATGATGGATAAAACATAATTTAATGTGGTATCCCATGATAAATGAGTATAAGCAACACAATTGATGAAAAAAAAACCTAAAAAAAAGGGAAAATTAAAAATCTAGTATTGTCTTAGAAACATAATTCATTAACCTATTTATCAACCTACCCAAATTGACACTTTTTTTTTCCTAAAAATGTCAAATGTCATTCATATAAGTGATTAAGTTAACAAATATGATTGGTGTACAACCAATTTTATATCAACTGTATATCCAACCTCATATTTTATACGACCATTATTCAATCCGTATTTTATGCCAATGTGATCCACATGCGACTTACATGGAATCTCACACGAGTTTTCATTCACTCCCACGCAGCTGTCAAACCATCAGCTCATCAAACCCTTAGCTCTCAAAGAACACATCCCTTATTTCGTCTTCACCAAGCATTGTTTCTGCTTTATTCATTTTCTGCAAAATTAATATCAACCCTAATCATATCAGTCATGGAGTCTGATGGCGATCATAATTTGTCGATTGAATATGATCATCAATTCGAGGGAACAAACGAGTCCAGTGATGAATTGATTCGAGGTCTAATTTCATCAATGGATTATGCAGATCAAATTGATGCGATGAATGAGGTTTAGCCACTCGAACGTATTGTTTGTACTTGCCATTTTTGTGCAGTTTGGATTGTTCTGTTAGTAGTTAGTGTTTGTGCACATATGATATATATGTTTGTGCAAAAGTATTGGAAATGTCTGTGCACTTAGCTATATATGTTCCGTTATGTTAATAGTTAGTGTTATTTTTTGTTCATATGTTTGTGCATGTATGTTGTATATGTTTGTGCAAATATACAGGAAATGTTTGTGCACTAGTTAGTGTTATATATGGTTCATATGTTTGTGCATGTATGCTATATATGTTTGTGCATCAGTGTGACAAATGTTTGTGCACTACTATTTTATGTAGTATGTTATTTTAGTATTTAATGTTAATTGATTCTTACGTTTGTGCACATGTGTTATTTATATTTGTGCAATAGTATTGGAACACATATTCTGTTATGCTAGTAGTTAGTGTTATTTTTTGTTCATATTTTTGTGCGCCTATGTTGTATATGTTTGTGTAAAAATATGAGAATTGTTTGTGCACTATTATTTTATATGTTCTATTTTTTTTTTAGTATTTAATGTTAATTGATTCATATGTTTGCGCAATTGTGCTATATATGTTTGTGCACTAGTTATTTTCATGTTTTTGGTCTATTAGTACTTAGTGTTAATTGGTTTAAATATTTGTGCACTTATGCTACACATGTGTGTGCATCAATGTAGCAAATATTTGTGCACTATTATTTTATGTGTTTTGCTATTTTAATATTTAATGCTAATGGGTTCTTATATTTGTGCACCTGTGTATCAGTGTGGAAAATGTTTGTGCACTACTAATATTTAGTATTAATTGGTTTAGTATTAGTGTAGTGAAGGGAGAATCCTTGAAAATTTTCACATAGTGAGATAGAGAGGTTAGGCGCGAACAATTTCGCTTTTGATGGGGGGCGTGCACACACGCATTATTGAAGGGGAGTAGGCGTCGTGACATTGCAATTGCTTGTGTGGTGGCCCACGTGCATTAATTAGTGGTTGGATGTATGGTGAATGGAGCTCAGGTTATACATGTAACACCATTGTTAAGTTAATAAGTAAGCTAGTGACTTAGATTGGACAAACCTTTTTTTTTTGTTTTGTGAATCATTAGTCTTTCTGCTACCTCCATTCCATATTAGCAATAACTTTTACTTCATTTTTGTTTCACTTGTCCACATTTTTATTTTGATATTTCTACTTATACTTATTCACCTTCTACATTTATACAACATTTATTATTCTTTTTCATATCATATAACTATTAAATAAACACTCTATCATATTTATATTCTACTAATGACTCTAATTATCTCATTATCTCTATATTAAATAAGGGTAATTATGTAAAGTATTATCAACTTTTTTAATTTTTCGTATTTTTCAATCATTTTCTAAATGCTCATGCACAACGATGACAAAAAAATTCACAAACATGAATATCCGCAAGTATTATCCATAACGAGTATGGGGACTGATATCCATAACAACTTACTAATGGGGATGGGGACGGGGTTGAGGTAATCGACCCATAGATACTCTTTAAGTTATCCATTAATACATAAAATTACTTAAATATCTCCAATTATATAAAGATATAAAATTATAAATCTTATTCCATCACTTCTATATATATACATATAAAATAAACCTTTATTATATATATTTAATTGTGAGGCGTAAGTAACAAATTAGTAGTATCATAATATATTATAATTGATAATAATAATATTTTTTAAAAAATTGGCAAATACCCACCTCTATTAACAAGGATTCAAATCCTTACAAGTAATAGATGTCGCTAATGACAGGTATAAATAACAAAATATTAATTAAATATAAGTAATGAGAACATGTATATGTATGAATACTCATTGTCATATCTATGCACAATTGAAAGTGAATAAGTAAAAAAAAAAGTAAATAATTTTATAAAATTATTTATAATTTAATGTATTTAAACATAAATACAATGAATTATTAATCAAATTATATATATATATATATATATATATATATATTATTATATGAAACGGAAGAAGCATACTAGTGGATTATATTATTCTCTGATAGTGCCAGCATTTCTGTGGAACTAAAGCCAAGTGTCCATTTCCCCCCTCTATGAAAAACCAAACCCCAAACACCACACGCAACACCAAAACCATACAAAGAACCAATCTTTGTAAATTCCGATGAAGAACAGCACCAGCACCACACCAAGATCTCCATCAATGGATCCCAGAATCTGGTCCAAGCTCCCCCCTGAGATCCTGGAACACGTCCTCACGTTCCTTCCCCTCAAAACCTTCCTCAACCTGAGGTCAACCTGCAAGTCCTTCTTCCCTCTCATCTTCACCCCTCCCTTCGTCACAAAACACTCTTCCCCTTCTTCCACTTCCACACCCTTCTCCTCCTTCCTCTTCCTCTCTCACCCCCACTTCCACCACCGCCACTTCCCACTCTACGACTCCACCCTCGCCACGTGGCGCACAGACAACATCTCCCTCACCCTCTCCGATGGTTCCCTTCACTCTTCATCACAGCCCATCACCAATCTCGTCTCCTCTGGTGGGCTGTTCTGCTTATCCGACCCCAATTCGTGCTCCTTGCTGGTTTGCAACCTCTTGGCGAAAACCTCGAGGAGGATCAATTACCCGAGCTTGAATCTCCACGTGGATCACCTCACTTTCGTAAGCACCCCACAAGGGTACTCCATTTTTGTTCTGTTTTCCAAGGGGGCCGCCGCGTTCGTCTATGACTCGAAGCTCCTAGCTTGGAAGAGGTCCGAAGGGTTGGGCCCCAATCTGGGGGACAACAATCGGCAGCAGGGCGTTCTGTTCAAAGGGGGCCTGTATTTCGCGACGCCGGAGCCTTTCTCCGTGGCGAGATTCGACTTGGAGGGTGGAAAATGGGAGATGCCAATTGGGGCGTTGCCAATTGACATAACATTTGTGAGATTGGTGAGTGATGTTGGAGCAGGGAGTGACGATAAGCTGTATTTGGTTGGTGGGGTTGGGAACAATGGGATCTCAAAGAGCATCAAACTGTGGGCATTGGATGGCGGTGGGAACAATTGGCTCGAGGTTCAGAGTCTGCCAGATTTGATGTGTCGGAAGTTCGTGTCGGTTTGTTACCACAACTACGAGCATGTCTATTGTTTCTGGCACCAAGGGATGATCTGCATTTGCTGCTACACTTGGCCGGAGATCTTGTACTACCTGGTTCCCAGGAGGACCTGGCATTGGCTCCCGAGGTGCCCTTCTCTGCCGCCCAAATGTAGCTGCGGTTTCAAGTGGTTCTCTTTTGTTCCCAACCTCTATGCGCCCGTCTGATCGGATGTATATGCTTTTAGATTGCGTATTGTAGGGTCTGGTTTGAATAAATTCTCTCTTTCAATTTTGTTTATTTTTGTCTTTTTTCAGATGTTGTTTGTATTATTTAGGAGCGGATGCAGTGGTTTTTGTATCATTTAATTCCTCTTTTTGTAATAAATTTTGGATTTGAATTTTGTTGTCCAAGGACCATGTCTGTGTTTGCTTAGGTTCTGATTTTGCTGGGGTTTATTTGCTTATGAAGATTGCACGCTACTTCCACAGAATACTAACAACGCCAAAACAGACCCTACTATTTGGATGTCATGAATGATAACTATCTATGTTGTGAGTTTGTAAGTAGTGATTCATGTACTAATTACAATTACCATAACACGTGATTGGGGGTTAAGGTAATGTGTAGATAAATGTAATATCAACGAAAGTGACTGAATCAGCTCCTTAGCAAGAGGTCTCCAGTTCAAGTTAAATTGAGAAGAAGAAAAAATGCTCAAGCAATATCAATCATTAAGACAAACTGAGTAGCAAATTTGATTTACCACGTCTTGTGCTTAATTAATCCCTTTTTGACGGTTTGTACTTAATTAATTGGTGTAGTGATAAATGGCGTGGGGCAAGGTATGGTGACTTGTGCTCGGTGATGGGTTTAATTGTCAATTAAATGTAAAGAAGAGATATTTTTGTTCACCAAACTTACCAAAAAGAAAATTCTTGAGTGTGTAGTTTTTGATACATTTAAATTTAGGTTGAAACATTACTGAACTCTACTTATATATAAAATAAAATAAAAAATTATAAAAGTAGCAATCCGTTCATGTAAGTTTATCTTCACCGCTGCAAATTAAACAAATAGTGTGTTTGCCGTCCTTCCTGGCAATTTTGCATTGTATTATGCTTTCTCGATATAGATTGGAATCATTGTTATCGATTCTGACGGGAAAAAAAGACATCCAGGTTTAGCTGAGATGGAGTTACAATCTATACCATCACCGTCACCATGACTTAAACTTTAATGTGATCCTTGACTATGACCAAAGAGAAAAACAAATGACATTTTGACTGTATAAATCTTGGGTATTTATTAATAATAAATTAATAATATTAATAATTTCTTGGTGGGAAACATAGGAGAATAAAACGACTAAAGCAATCGTATTTCGACCTCTTCTTTGTCGTCGAAGTTTAGCTCATGTAACACGAATATTATATATATCAAGATTACCTTCTAGAACAAATGACCTTTCAAAATGAATAGAAAACCATTCACCATCATTTTTATCCCTCTCCTAACGTCCACCGCCAAAAAGTAAGTGACTATTCTGCGAACTGTAAGATTATTTAAAAAAATAAAAAATTAATCACAAATTTTAAAGCTACTCCATATTCAAGGTAAATATTGAATCCTCAACGTTTGATTAAGGAAGAAGAGGACTATACCTCCTCACATCAACTTGTGATTAGCTTTCTTTTGATATTTATTACCATTTTTTTCTTTCCTTTTTAACTTAACTTCAATATCTCTAACTTATTTTTGAATTGCCAATAACTCTTGAGAGGCTTATTTGTCTTCTATTTTTTTTATTTGAGAGGGACCAATATAGATTTTTATTTGCAAAGAGTCAACTTGTCCAATCATAGAATTATAACTAGTCTACTTAAATGTTTAATCTTGAGTTTGTTTTATCTCGCATGTATTTTACAAAATTAACTAATACATATCCCATACGTGAACATAATGCGAACTCAACAGGTTCAGTTATATTCAAGAATAACAGCTTGCTACTAAACATGATAAAACTTTGGAAATGGATCACTTTATCATATACACGGTTGTCAAACTCGAGAGTTTAAGTAAATTCGTGGAGTCTCAGCAAACTCGAATCGTAAACTCGACTCGTAAACTCGTATGAGTTTACATACATAAAAAATGTTATAAGCAATAGAATTAAGAATTAAACTTGATTAAATATTGTATTTATAATTAAAATTGAATAATGTTAACTTTAAATTAAATTAATGAAAGAAATATCATAAAATACACCTTAATGCGTGACACTTAGTGGTTATGTCATACTTTATTCAGTATCTGTATTATTTTACAGTTCAATGAAACATAGCTCAATTATGATAAATATATAAAATTAGCTAAATAAACTCAATATATATTATCTAATGTAAACAAAGTTAGGTAAGTATCTAACAAAGTTACAAAATTTATACATTTTGAGGTAAACTCGTAAACTCACTAGTAGANTATATATATATATATCGATCTTTATTATTGATTAAATAGATGGTCTCTAACTTGAGTCCCACACGCAAACATAATTAACGGAAATCTACCCAAGACATTGATGGTAACACTTATAACATAGAAATATGTATCGTTTGTTAACTAAAATAATTAAATTTTTCATCTAGATTAACTAATTAAAATCACATTTAAGAAAATCCATTGTCATAACGGCTTAAAACAACTTTAAAACAATTACATTTACAAATGTACAAGACCCACTATAGTAAGTCTCACAATAGACCCCGCCCCTTATGGGATATCACAAACGGTTGCCAACATATTATTACTCATGATTTGATTGATCATTAGAAATCGCATTAAAAGCCAAGTTTTAAAATGGCAAAGAAAGCTTCCATGCTCGTGGAGTATGCCAGCGACCAGCCAACAACTCTTCCTAACACTACTTGACATTGAGGCTAAGATGTATCATTTCTCTAGTCCACTTTCAATGCACGAGAAATCATACTAATGAGAGCATCGTGACTTTTAAGCATAATTCTTATGACCAACATGAACAAAAATCCTTTCTTTAAACAAATAAAAATAAAAAAATCATTAGCACTTAAGCACAACTTTTAAGAATAAACCTTTAAATTTGCTCCTAGGATTGTCAAGATCGGTCAAATTTGTTCCCAAATTATGAAAATGACCATATTAGTCATTTAAGTTGTTATATGTTGATCAAGTTAATCTCTGAGAATGACTAATTTTACCAATGTCGAAAGATTAACTTAATCAACTTTTGATTTCATGAACTAGTATGACAATCTCTATAATTTGAGGACCAACTTAACCGATATTGACAACTCTAAAAACAAATTTAAAGGTCTACTCAAATAGTATAAATTAGAACCAATTTGGAATATTTGATTCCCAAGACCAAGACCTCTAAAAATGTTCTTAGGAATCATTGAGTAAGGCCTGTATNGGGGGGGAAGGGGGAGGGAGGGTTGCATTGCAAGTTACAATATATTAAACAGAACGTCAATTAGTCTTATGTAACACTATTATCAAATTCACCCAGTCAAAAAACAGGAATATGAATTATCCTACACATCATGATCCCACACTGATAATAAATGATTGCGTATATGAACCATACCTGAAAAGGTCTCCCAAAATTGTTGAGCACCGACAATTGAAGCAAGTGAAAGGCAATGACAATATAGCCTTACCTCAGATTCATCTTTTATTTGTTTTAATAAAGAAGAATTTTATTGACAAGACGAGAAGAATAATACGAAGAGAGGTGGAACCTTACCTCAGATTCTCTCCATGCAATCATTGTCTCTAATGTTGTGGCAATTCTACATGGTCAATGTGTTCACAACTTGAACCGAAACCTCTTAAAGAAGCTTGCAAAGTGTTTTACAATTTTACATGGTCCGCAAACCATTGGATTTTCCACCAAAACAGCCCAAAGGGTTAAGGGTTAAGGGTTAATGGTCATGCAGCATCCATGCTTGATTGTCCTAACTTCGAATTACTGACTAGAACATTTCTCCTCAAAAGAACTTAAAACAAATTCTATGTTCTTGGGGTGTCATTATCCTAAGTGATGCACACCAAATGTATCCGGACAAGTGTGTATGAATCATGCAACATCGCAACATATGGAAACGTCAACTCACTCGGACCAAATTCATAAATTTCAAACAATACTTAGAAGTTCAAAATAAATAAAAGATAATTTTTTCCCCAACTAGTTTTGAATGAGATGCTATCAATAATTCAAATTTCGTTCCCAGTGACAATGCCCTAATAAATAATCTGACGGCGTCCAATCAATCATTTCAAGATAGGGGGAAAAATCAAAGGCATCAACAATCTATAACAATTTCCTAAATTTTCTTCCTTTCATTCTATGTAACTGAAGAAATATGTGAGAATATAACTTGAATATTATCCCTATTTATAAATTCGTTTAAGGCTTGAGCAAGAGAGAGAAACCAAACTTGGGGCTCTTTTCCAACTCTTTTGTTTCAAAGGCACCTGAGATTGTCAAGAATGACTTGTGTGTAAGCTCATGCTGCAATATGGCCCCAAGATTACCGTGGTTGTTCAGCTTTGCCTTCACAGTTGTCTGAGGATCAACTACATATGAACCTCCAACTGTCAATGTGTTCTCGTTGGTGGAGAACTTCCTGCTAATCTCTCCCACAACAGCACCCCCATTCAATTTGTCTAGTTGGTGCAAGTACAGTACCTTCATCGAGTCTCCCTTGTCAGCTCTGCAAAAATGAAAAGGAGACAATAAAGATTGTATACCAAGACAAAAAATTCCTATTCCTAACATTGACATTGAAGACTAGTTCACACCCTGCAAAATTGTAGAGTATGTATCTCAGCATAATTAATATATGTAAACCAATAGTATTTCATCCAGAATTGCAAGGTCTTAAAAGTTGAACACTTTCATGCAATCTACATATTGTTAAAAGAAAAACCATCCCATAGCTCAATGAGTTTCATTCCAAAAGAAATAATCACCATATTTATAATATTTGGCTGTAAAGAGGCATTACTTGAGCTAATTTAACATTTGATAGCTAAAAATAACTCAATTACTTACAGAATTACTGAAGCATTAAAACTTGGCATTTGCAAGGAAACACCAGCATTGTACTTTGTAAACTTGCCAATAGTTGTCGAATAGCTGGTTTCTGCCCCAAAGGCAATGCCAGGAGTACCAATTGTTGCAGAAAAATCAATAGCAGGGGAATGGTTCAAATTGACAGCAGTGCTAAAAGCCACATGTTCATGAAGATACTGAACCTCTAACTGCACCAAAAAATGTATAACTACTAAATGCCTAAAATGATATATTTCTGTGCACTTTTGTATCCCAAGACAATCTCAGTACCTTGCCAGATTTGTAATCAGGTAGTCGTATTGATGCAATGGTTTTTGTAGAAGGCAATATATCCAATAAAGTACATGTTATCAATACCTGCATAATAGATATCAATTACTACAATGCTAAGTAAAACAGATATATCATTTTTTTAAGGGGGTAATCAAACTATCATTCCCTGATGTTAACTAGTACTACACTAACATCTTTTAAGTTTCAGTCGTACTAAAGGTAAGAGATTCATGCGTAATTTCTAACACAGATAAGGGTTTTGGGAAATAAGAGCAGCGCATACAACACGGAACGTAAGTGTAATTTCCCAAACCAAAAGGGCATTGGATATAATAGGCTATAATATGAGGGAAGGTTAGTCTAACTACTTTATTCAAAATAAAAACTAATGAAATAGAAGATGAGAGAGAGCTACATACATTTGAATCAGTATCAACTTTGAAATGAACTGCTGTGTTGTTTTTGTACTTGAATGACGTAGCCACATCCCCAGAGGAGAGTCCTCTACTCTTCACCAATGTTGAGTTCAAGTCCTGCAGTTGTAAACAATATGTACAAACAATTACTACTACTCTCAAACAAGATGGAAAAACACAATTAAGGAAAAATAAAAAGGAATGTCAATAGAAAGCTGCCAATAAATCCGAACATAACACACAGAAAACATTATCAAATTACGCTGTCTACTTCATGTTCAACACTCCCTTTTCTGGAGAGAATACCATATTAACTCCTTTAAATATTATATGCTATATAGCATTGAGGTTCCAACTGCGGTCTTGAAAATTACCACATCAAGAGTATTTGTTACATTATAAACAGCATGACATGTATGCTAAGAACTCCAACATTGTGTTCTGAGTTCACGCTGTTTAAAATGTATAAATCTTCTCTCCGAAAAACAAGGTAATACTCCAATATTAAAATTAAAAAAATAAGTTCCAAATTGAAGCCTTGAGCTAAGCAGCAATTTCTTCTTTCAAAGGAAAAACGAAAATACTTCCCATCCAGCTTCAATTACCAGAAATCTGTTGCCAGAATTATACGGCAAAAGGCGACATCAACACCTCATATTTTTAAATCACCCATAATTTCCATCCAACCACTCAAAATATGCCACGTGTGTGCCAATGGTATCTGACAAACCTTTTTCGGGCAAATACTCCGGGCTGATTATGAAAGCCAAATCTATTCGTGTAATCAAAAGTACCGAAATTGGAACACAAAACAAATTAAGGAAAACAAAAAACACTTCAAAATGAGATTCTATCTCTAAGCAAGTAAAGTGAGGGGTTATCCACCAGCAAATTAACAGAGTGCATTGTGTGTGCATCCAACCCCGAATGATCAAAGAGACAATAATCCCTCGTTGTCTGACTTCAGACGAGTATTAGATCGTAATACGGAAAATTAATACTTTAATATAGAAAAATTAGGGAATCGGGATACAGGAGTTGACGAATAATACTAAGCACAGTAAGAATAAACAATGAGAGTGCAAAAAAGGGGGGAAGAAAAGAAAAAGCGAACGCACGAAACCAGTGTTGGAGGATGAAGAGATGGTGAGCTTGTGATCGGAGGTGTAATCTCTCGTGAGAATGTCTGCAAACACCAAAACGCCGATATATTCAATCAAAACGCAGAATCAGAATCAGAAACGACAGAGAGAGAATGAGAGCTAAGCTGCGTTTTACCTCTGGCTTTGTTGCCTATAGCAGAGAAGAGTCCAGGTCCTTTGCTTGATGACATTTTCTTCGTTGAATAGTGAGAAGTGAGAGCGAATGGGGTTTATGCAAAACCCTTCTCTGCCTTGGAAGGAAACAAGAGGCGATTGCGGTGTTGTTGCGTGCGGCTAAAAACGACGTCGTATAGAGGTATTTCCGGGAAGGAAGAAAAATTTGTAAAAATTGAACGTTGTTTGCTCTCGTTGAGAGTCGAACTCAAGACCTCCCGCTTACTAAACGGGTGCTCTAACCAACTGAGCTACGAGAGCTTGGTACTAATGTTATTAACTTTAATTATTTGATGCCAAAATTATTGAATTGAGAGGTTGTTTGTTAGACTAAGCTTTATGAGAAAGTTGGATAACCACCACTTTGCACAGCTTTGACTTTAATTCCACCAAGTGTAGGACTTCCTTGTTTACTTGAATTTTTTGGTTTGTCATTTCTCTCATTTATGTTGATGATGTGTTTATCTCCTCTAAGTTGCAAGAAAAATATATTTGTTAATGAAATACATTTAATGTATGTTTTAAAGACATTATCAATTATTGAATATATAAAAAAATAAATTGCAATAGTTAATAATAAACATAAATTAAATGTATTTCATAAATATGTAAGTATTTCTCAAGTTGTAAAACTAAGATTTCAAATTTTACTATCAACCTCCTATCTTTGCCTTTGCATTGGCAGGCAAATTCCTAGGCTGCCTCCATTATTTTCGTGGCATTAAAGCCAAGCCAACTGCCGACGGAGGCATACATATGTAATATGTCCCAATAGAGGATATGGCATATGTCCTTCTTAAAAGTCAATATGGCCAACTCCAAGCATGTGCCTCCTCCATAAAACTATTAACTCTGTTGTTGGTGCATTAAAAGCCAGTTCAGGTGCCGGCTTTTGTGGAGTTGAGATTTAGTCTTTGAATTTGATTTTTGCCCTTGTATTGCTGCTTAGATTTTGGCATTTGTTTTGCTGTTTTGTGCTGTTGTGGAATTATGGTCTGTTGGCTGGTCTCTTTGTGACCTTGCCTTTTTTCTCCCCTTAGGATAGAGTTCATAAATTACGCTACAATCACCACATCAAATGGCACCTATTGTGCAAGTGTCTGATTGGATTTTCGGGGTAGTCTTGTAGAATTGATTTTGGGTTTGGGTTTTTTTCTTTTTTTTTATCCTTTCACTTTTGTTGGCTGCATAATCGATTTTTGGAACCCGACTGGAGGACTAAACACTATATAAATAAGGTTTGTCTATTGTCAAATTATGCGCAAACTATTGGAGAGCCACCAAAAATGTTGCGAAGAGAATGTTGAGGTATTTAAGTGCAACATGCGATTTCCCAACTCAGGACTTTGAACTATTGTCCAGCTATGAGTAGGGGTGTACATCATGTTAATCGATCTGCCAAACCCGCTTGACTTGAAGCCAATTGGGTCAGATCTTGGGTGGGGTTCGAGTAGCCCGATGCTTTGTGAGTTGGGTGGCGGGTTACTAGATTCTAAAATCGAATTGACTTTTCCACCCGACCTAGGCCTATTTTTTTTTTTTACCTAATGTTACTTAGCACAACCTAATGCCCCCATTTTTGACAAATTTTTCTTTTTACCGAAATCAACCCCAAAAATCAGCTAAAGTCCCCCACAAAAAAAAAGGAAAGAAACTCTCAAATGCCCCAAAAAAATGCCTCAACGCAATGGCCCAAAAAATCTTTTAAAGAAAAACCTTGATCACTCGCTGCCAACCCACTCAACTTGCCCGACAGCCCAACCAAATGAGTCAAGGCAGACAAGTCACCCGATTCAAAATCACACAACCTAACTCATCCAACCTCTCTTCAAGTCGGTTGGGTGAATTCTCTTGAAAAATTTAACTTGAATCATCTGACATACACCCCTACATATGATCTTGCAAGGGAAGTGCTGAGAAAAACAAAATCAAATTGAGGTGTTGTCTTAGATGCACCCTAAAAGTTGGGAACTTAATGCTCATTGTGACATACAATGAACAACATTTGGCTGTAACCTACTATAATCTGTTGGTGGATGTCATGACTTGTCATAAGACTAATGAATTTGCTAACCAAGCAAGTTCCCTCACCCGTGCCTTACCTCCTCCCCACCCTTCCCCACCATCGCCTCTACCAAACAAGCTCAACTCAGATCTATTTTTTTCTTTGGAAAAAGTGTCAACTAGGTCCCTCAAGAAAAAAAAATGTCAACTAAACCCCTAACTTTTTCGCACGTTACTCACGTTAGTCCTTCCATTTGTGAGATTGTTAACAAATGCTGACATATATGTTAATCTCTCCGTTTTCTCTCCTAATCACCAATAGCACATGAAACGGCATCGTTTTGTGAAGAACAAAGTGACATCATTTTGTTAAATATAAAAAAAAACCCTATCATTTGCAACTTCTATTCTTCCTCACCACCATTCTCGTTAACTATCTCTTTTAACCCCCACCATATCTCTCGTCTCTTTTCTTCTTCCATCAACCCCACCACCACTCATGGCCATCCCCCAACAAACACCATAATCAACCTATCCTCTCTAGCTCCTTCTTCCCATCCCCTCACCATCATTGTCATTTATTGTCTCTCTCCACCCCCACCATATGCAAGATGGAGATCTGTTTCATAGGTTCTTTGTTTTGAGTTTGATTGAGTGATGAAGATGATAATGGGTGTGGAGATTTGATTCCCTCTCTTTTTTTTCTTTTGTTTTTTTGGATTCAATTTGGCTCTGTATATGAGGGGATTTGTGGAGATTTTTGTTAGTTTCAATTTGTTTCTAGTATATGTCTATATTTTTCAATTTTGTTATGCTAATAGAGTGTAACGTGCTTATGTAAGGGAGAGAGATTTGTATAATATTTTATGGTGATTTGGGGTCAGTAGGGGTGGAATTTGGGGGCACATGCTTGCAGGTGGGCCGTGTGAAGCAGGGGGCAAGGGATTTAGTTGGATAATGATGGTGGTGGTAGAGGATGAGGGTTGGGGTGCGGTGGCGGTGGTAAGGGTGGAAATGGGGTGTAGAGGTGGTTGTGGTTATTGTGGTAGAGGATGAGTGTTGAGGTGTGGGGAAGGAAGAATATTGGTTGTGTGGAGGTGGTTGTGGTTGTGGTTGTGTAGAGGTGAGAATGGGGGGAATGGAGGAGGTGGTGGCATTGGGTTAAAGGTGGAGGTAGGGTGTGGGTGTGGGTGTGGGTGTGGGTGGGGGTTGAGGGGTTGGGTAGTGGTGGTAGGGGAGAAAAAAGAAAGGGCATAGAGATGCATCAAAGTTAGTCCTTCAAGAAATTTGCTACCCAACTACCCAACTAGGTTCCTATGCTCAAAACGATGTCTTTTAGGTGGCGCCCAAAACGTCATCGTTTTGTGTTCTAGGGTTAGTGATTAGGAAATAGGAGAGAGCAGAAGTTAAAACTAGTTAACACTTACCATAATTTTCAGGGACATAATTGACACGTTTCCCTATTAATAATTAGCTAACAAAAATAATTAAAAATCATTAAAATTGAATTTAAGTTGAAGTAGGTAAAAGATTACTTTTTACAAACTTTTTCCACCATATACAATGAAGACTGAAAAACTAATGCTCTAAATGGTGTATGACCATATTAAACCATCACTTTTTATGTCCGAGTACATGAGACACCCTTACGTTCCAAGGTCACCTTAGACGGAACCTCAAATTAAATAGAAGTTATTGAATACAATTATTTAGGGATATCTTTAGTGTTAGTTAAACAATAGGTTTTTGCTTGTGTTATTAATTGTTGCCTTATGCTTGTGATAATTGATCAAGTGAATTCATTGTATAGTTCAATGTTTCCCCAATTGCTTATTGGACTGTACTTAACCGTAACACTAGTTTTTTTAATTTGCAATATTTGAATTTGAAACTTTGTTTAAAAATAACAAGTGTCGTATTATCACCTGGTGCCATTTGGGAGGTGTATCTTGTGGAATTCAAACCTACTGTATGTGTGTATGTGTAATTTTCATTTATTTCGGCCACGGAACCCATTGTGTGCTTCATGAGAATGATGAGGAGTCAACGAGGCTTGGGTTTGGGTTGCCCCCTTGGTGTAACAGTGATTTGGGTATAGGCCCAAAAGACCTACTACAATATAATATATCCCTTAATTGTTGGTACATTATCTAATAGATGACTTACTAATTAAAAATATCACAGTAACAATAATCAAACAAAAACCCCTTTTGCCCGAAAATTATTTTATTGACCATTTGTTTTTTATATTATCGCGTGAGGCAACTCCTCGATTTATTATTGAATCCAAATCCATTAACATTAAAAAACCAATTTGTACTAATAAAATAAAAAGAGAGTAGATAATATATATATGT